>JAHDVE020010464.1:0-59531 GCA_022606495.2 Halesus radiatus
ATACAATATTTCGTTGTCGTCGGTTTTTTTAATGAATGATTTACAAAAAAATAACGGTATAGTAAATATGTAGTACGGATTAGAAGAATTACATTTATTTTTGTTTTAAATCGTTAAATATAGGCCATTAAAGAAATCAATTCTTCGTGATTTTAGAGGCAACTTTGAATTATTTGCGGTTTTACGGTTTTTTTAATTGTCATATTTGCTATATAAATACGATTACATGAAATAAAAAAAAAATAAAAAAAAACTACATATCTTTAAAAAAACGGTTTTCTTGGGTCGATGTTTTAAATTATGTACGGAAAATTTATGTTCCAACTAAAATAGGTTTTTTTTAAATTTAAAGTTAAGTCCATTATAATACTCATTTTTTCACTTTAAAAAAAAAATTCATATTTCGTTATATTTTCATAGAAAATAAATTAAATTTACCATTAGCCCCCAAATAATTGTTTAAATTGCTTCTGAAATTGCGAAAATTCGATTTCTTTAATGTCCATTACTTTGTAAGTTCAAAATAAAAATCAATTACGGATGAGAAGTAGTTTATTTATTTTTGTTTTAATTTTTTAAGTATGTTCCAAAAAAAAAAAAAATTCCATAATTTTGGAGGCAGCTTAGAAAATTATTTGCGAGTTTATCGCATTTTTTAAAAATATATCACATTTGCTATGTAAGTATGATTATATAAATAAAAATAAAACATTTATAAAAAAAAAAAAGTTTTTTTCGGGGCGATATTTTAAATTCTGTATGGAAAATTTGTGTTCCACCATAAATTGGTATTTTTAAATTTAATTTGTAGTCCAACATAATTTTTATTTTAATATTTAAAAAAACAAAATTAATTTAACGTTTTATAATATTTTCAAAGCAGATGGGTTAAAACTCTTTTTTAAATCACCGTTAGCCCCTAAATAATTGTTAAAGATGTCTCTAAAATCGCGAAAAATCAATTCCTTTAATGGCCGATATTTCATAAGGTAAAAAAAAAAAAAAATACTTCTCATCCATACTACATATTTACTAAACCTTTAATTAAAAAAAATAGATCATTTAGTTTGTATGGGTATTTTGGCCTCCAATACAAAATTCAGTTTTGTATGAAATATGCACCGCAGTCGTTCTCCTTAAGAGGAATATACTAGCAAAAAATATTGCTACGAGCTGTGTGTCTTATGTTACCTCCAATACAGGTACTGGACCTAAAATTCGCTTGTCAAGCGGAGTCTAGAAATGTTTTCAGAAAGAAAAAAAATAATCAAGGGAAACTTTCACAAATAATCTTAGCCATAAAGCATTATTTTTTAAAGCTTGCTTCTCACGTGCGTTCATAGTTTGATAAGGATTATTTTTTATTTAGTAGTAACTTATCAAGGGAATTTCTAAAAACAGGCTCAACTTATAGAAAGCATATTTTTGTTTTTTTATAACGTAAACCGATTCGAAGTATAGATTAATCGAAATGGCCTTAAAACACCACCCGGTGTTTTCATTGACAAATATTTAAAATGAACCACGCATTTATAATATTCAGAATATTTAATCTAAGTTTCAATAAATTTTGTGGTTGACTATGTTAAATGAAGTGTTCCTGATATTTGATTGCGATATATGATTTTACAATATTGAATGAAGTTGTCGAAATTTTTATTATATTGGTCGACTATATTAAATTTTATATTTATCACGTGGTTTAATTACGTTGCATGAAGATTGTCTTAATATTTTTTAGATGGTTCAACTAATTTAAATAAAATTAGTAATATTATTTATCAAGTGGTATAAATATATTAAAGATGTTTACATAATATGTTGTTCTCATGTGCATCTACCATATTACTGTCATTAATCACGTGGATCTCCGAAGAGGTAGATACTCTCAGTATCGACCTGGTGAAATACGACCGAAAATAGTATAATAGTATATTTGCGACACGTTTCAAAGTGATAGATACTTTCAATATTAAAGATCACCATTAAGAATCGGTGCTTGAAATAACTTTAGCCGTGTTTGGTGACCAGATATAAATAGTGAGATACTTCTCAACCATCCTCTCCCCATATATTCCCTCTCCCCACTACCTTCAGTCTCACAACATACATTGCTTGGGGATGTCATAGTCTCACTGGCTCTAGATGATTGGGAGGAAATGGGACTCTTGTGCTGTACTTAAATAAAAAGTAATTTATAAAAAAACATGATATTTAATGGAGACATTTACATGGAGTAGATACATTAGATCACTATAGCAGGAGGCTGCCTGTTTCATGGCGAGCAATGTAGTATAGTTACTTTGTTTGAGGTCTAGTGTAAACACATGGATTTAGTATATAAACATAAGGAAAATTGGAAAAATTAGATCATAAAAATATACATAACTTTTTTTTTATATGTACATGCATGCGCAAATGTGCACATAGGTGCATGCATACATACACACGTAAACTTGCGCACATATATATACATATATGTACGCATATATAAAATATGTACGAGTATATACATATATGTACACACATATGCACACACCCTTACGCTTAATTAAATTTACTATTCCAACTGGAACTACTCGACCTAAAGTTTTATTCAATTGTAACAAAATTTCAGGACCGAGTCATTAAAAAAATCTCTTTTACCTAGATTCCACGCAGAAGGTAATACTTTTTCATACATAGTATGTATGTTCAACTCCTCGGAATACAAATACAAACCGACGATTATTGCATACGTCCTAAAAAAATATTAATATATGTGTCTAGAGTATACGCAGTGAATGTGAGGTATGTTTTGAATATTCTCCTCTGTAGCTAACTACTTGGAATGGTACTTACACTATGTTATTCCTGTATCTGTTAATTATTTTATCTATGTGATGTGTACTGTGATGTGTTTTGCACCTGTGTGACAATTATAACTAAGTAAATATGTAAAAGCCCATGATATAATGCATAAATAAATAAATAAATATATACATATACACATACGTACACACACACATTCACATGCACATACACATATATCCCCACACACCTAAACAATATATACACCTCTATCTGAATACAAGTAATAGGCTACTAACCCTGCCACAATATTTACAATATTTACATGTAAACTTTAAACGTTATGTAAAACACATATACATCATAAAATGTGAATCTGAGCAACCAGCTCCATAAATAGATCATTACATTCTGGTGCTGTAAGTTCTACAAACGGAAGTAGTCGACGTAACTGCTTCAGGTTTAATGAGGCGTGTTACGAGATTTGACTTTATTTGGCATTGTCTTACCAGTTCCGCGATCAAGTGGGAAAAATGCTGCGACCCGCTGCAAAACGAAATATCTCCGCACTGTTATTTCCTACTTGTGTGAAATAGGCTGTAATAATATTAACAGGATTACTTCATATTTTACGATGGGTTGCAAAAATACTACGGCGAATTAATGAAGTTGTGCAATTAAGGGAGAATGTGAGAGGATGAATTCGCGGTAGGTATAGCGATGTTGCAACAAGAGTTAAATTGAGGCATTAATAGAAGCTAACACTTCGATAGGGGCCAGCACTAAAAATGGCCATAAACATCAGTTTGTAGGTTGCTAACTCAAGCAATACCACTAATGATTTATCTATAAATTCTATACGGGTGGTAATAACATCACAAAATGTCTGAAAATAGGTGTGGTTTGAAAACAAGTGAAATTTAACTAAAATTACGTATAAAACTAGCTGATGTGTACCCGGCCTTGCCAGATTTTTTTTTGTTTGAATAAAGTTATGAAGTTGTGAATTCTTGGTTATCGTTTCGTTGCCATAATTGATTTGAATACTATCTCTACCTAAAAAAAATCAATTGAAAATTTTATCTCATTCCAAAATATATATTTTTTGTAAACTTGTTTAAATAAAAAAAGTTCTGGAGTAAGTACCTACGAGAACTTGTGTATTCAATTTTGAAAATGTTTTACCCAAACAAATCTTCTTCTTTTCAATATGTAATCTGTGGCTAACCAGTTTCCCCCGTTTTATTTATTCATTTTCCTCCCAAATTGGGCTTCACACATATTTTTATTTTATTTATCAGTACATTCACATATGTTATGTAGTAATACAGTAATTTAAATATAAATTAAAATAAAAATAGAGCAAAGAAAAGAAAAATTAAAAAAAAATTATACATGTGTGTATAATATAAACGATGGCATGGAAAGATTATAAATAAACAGAAGCAAAGAAGAAGTTAGCATTTAATGGTATTTAATGATAAATTTAAAGAACAACATTAAATTTAAAGAACAACATTAAATTTAAAGAACAACATTAAATTCACAGAATATTTTATAACAGTATTTTCGTAGTTTGGATAAAATAATCATTTAAATATTGTAATACTAAATGAAACAGTTCTAACAAAGTTAAGTAGTTTATTCAATTAAACTAGTTATTCTACTTGCCAAATAAATTTAAATAACGTCTGTTTATTTTTAACAATATCTTTATAATTATTACCTAAATTCTGTAAGACATGTGAATACAATTTTAAAAACTAAAATAATAAAGTACACTTGCATTAAAACAAGAAAATGATCTACACACCACACATTTAATACCAATTCAATAACAATAAATGTGCCTAGACGATACTTATCCATAAAAAAGAAAAGCGAGGTAACGTCAAAATGAAATTGAGGAAAATAATTTTTTTTAATTCCATTCTCTTTTTGATTTTTTTTTAATATTATTAAAATCACTTCTGATTGCATTCTGAATTTAATGGCCCCGAAGCTAAGCTATTGATATAAGTTCACACCAGATCCGCCCCTGGTTTTACATAAATTAAATGACACTAATATAAGTGTACATGGAAGTCGGCATCTTTTAATCTTTTTTTTTATTTTTTTACAGTAACTCCACACAGGAGACCCTGAAGGAAATAATTTCCCTCGAGGCCTATATCATCTTTGGGAATGCTGTGTGGAGGGTCTTTTAGAGGATAGGAAGGAGTGAACTTGGGTCTTGAAGAGACCCATGTTATGGGATGGAGGAAACACAGAGGCCGGCAGATCATTCCACAGCCGAGCTGTTGAACACAAGAACGAGTCGTAGAAGCGACCCGTTCTCATGTGACAAATGTCAACCGTGTGCAAATGTTGGGCGCGCGTTTGTCGTGTTTCCCGACTATGCACCGGTGCCGAAGGGATCAATGACGCTAGGTCCTCGGAGCATCTTCCATTAAAATACCGGTAGAACAAGGACAGCATTCCCACCCGACGTCTGTGCTCCAAAGATTGCAACCCATTTGTTAAGATAGGCGAATCTATCAAACACAGACACAGACTTTCTGCACAGAGTCAAAGGTTTTTTTTCAGATATTTTGGGACTCCCGACCAGAGGTGGCTGCCAAATTCTACAATGGGGCGCACTTGCGATTTGTACAGGGTCAGCAGTTGTGTACTATTAAAGTATCTGCGGGCTCTGTTGTATCCAATTGGGGTATTGTTGTCTATACGCGAGAGTGCACGAATTGACACATTTACGGCGTTTTTAGTAGATAAATATGCATTCATATTCGTGCATCTTTAAGTGGTTTAGACGAAGCGTGCACGACTTAAAAAAATGACATAAATTAAATAGAAGCGAAGCGACGGTATTTTTACGAGATTTAAGTCCAATTTTTATAGTGAAGCAATAGCTTTGTCAGTTTGAATGTAAAAGATACAAAAAATTATAATACCGTGTAAAGGAAAATAATAAACTCCAGTAAAAAAATTAATGGCTTTAAAAATATATGTTCACAATATGTGTTTTTGATCTGTAGATCAAAAACGCCAATTGTGAACTTTTATTATATAGAATTTATAAATCATTATTTAAAATTGAAAAAAATCATCTCATCAAAAGATCTTGTTTTGGAACATCTGACGTCACATGTGCATTCCGTTTTTGGATTAGTATGGAAATTTGCATTTTTCGTTTTGGTTTTGTATTTTAAACATGTGTTTTTTTGGTTTTGGTGAAATTTAAACCTTATTTGGGTGACTTCAAGCTCTATAATTGTTGTCCAATATATAAAAACCTATTATTGATGAAAGAAATTAGAGTATTCATGAGCAAACCAATTATCAATACAGTTATTATGATAATGTTAATGCTCAATACTATTATTATTCTTAGAGTTATAGTTTCTAAAAAGGTACATAACTTTATTACTTACGTTTAGTTATTAAACCATAACTATGATTAGAATATAAAATTATGTACAGTAAAGCTCATCCTTGTTTTGACATTTGACATTCTAACCCCAAAACTTATCAAAACCGACGTTTTGCCGGGCTTTGAAAAATTGAGATTTAGAAATTTATTTAACTATGAAAAATAAGTTATAAAACAACGAAATATACTGGTATAAAAATATAAAAAAAAAATATATATATATATATATATATAGTGGAATTCCTTATTATTGAACGTTTAAGTGTAGCGGTGCAAGTATTATTCTACTCTTCTAGATATAAAACTTCTGGGTATCTATTCATTATAACCCACAAAACAATTAAATTTTAAGTAAGTGGTTTAAATAACATTCACGGTTTTATAAGCTTACCACAGAGTCCGGAAGCTCGTTACTTCACCAATCCATCTTATATAATATTATTAATCGATGGAAATCATATTCTGACTACCTGTTACTTTGTTCTTCGAAGAGGTCTTTGTTATCATTAAGTTGTGGTACTTCGCCTAACTTGACTTGTCACGGTTAATCTATAAAAAAAGTGCATAAATAAATTCTTTGCAATTAGTTGACCCATTTTTCTTACATTAAGTCTACGAGTAGGTATTTTCATAATTTCTTGTTCATATAAGAGGTTCACGGTTCGACAGCGCCGATTCATTTCAGAAGTTTTCTGTGCGGAACGAATTTACGAATTTATCAATGAGATTAAAGATTACTCTTACAGTAAGTTGATTTTACAAGTAATAATTACAGGAGCTTTGAAATTTTAATATTCTCTTAATGTTAACAAAGTATGGTTTTGTAGAGGGTGTCCGGAAACTCGTGTAAGTTTTTGTTGTTGTTATTTTTCTCATGTAAAAGCCCTATTAAACCTCATTGGTTGACGGCCTCCATGGTAGAGGGGGAATTATTAATCCGGAGGTTGCGGGTTCGATTCCTGGTATGTTATGTAGTATAACTTACTAGTGACAGGAGAATTATGTCAGACCTAGTTGTATTATATAGTATCATTAACGACCTAATTGACAGCCCTGCCATCCTCGCCACTATTAAATTCAATGTACCGACGAGGAACACAAGACAAACTTTAAAAAATTTCTGCAACACTTACACAACCAACCATCAGTCTCATTAATTAATCAATAGGATGGATGATCTGAGCAACAAGTTTGGAGGTATTGTTGATATATTTGCTGACTCCATTTATACAGTAAAGCGTCATCTATACCAGAACTTTGGTGAATCCTACATTATTCAGTACTGTATTTTGTATAATGTAGCGTTAATGATTTGTATTATAATATTGTTTTACTTTTCAATTTTATGTCACTGTTAAACGTTTAAAAAAATCTTCATTACTTCATGGTTTAAAATTTATATGTACCTATAATTTTTTATTGCTCTTTATATATGTTCTTAAATCCACGCAAAAGTCCAGATGGGCGAATAATCAAATAAATAAATACTTGCGGCACGTTCCAGAGTGGTAGATACTCTCAATATCGCCCTGCTGAAAGACCACCATCACGAATTGAAACGTTGCTTGGAATGACTTTACCCGTGTTTGATGACCAGTTTTAAATAGCCAGGTACTTTGCCACATTCCTCTCCTCAATATCCTTCCCCTCCCCATTCCTTTCAGCCTCACAACATGCCCCAAATCTTACGTCTTAGATTAAACTTACTTGAATAATTGGAAATTAATAAATGAACTAATGATCTCAATATAACATTAATTAATAAAGTAAGGTAAATTATTTATCCCCCACTACTCAGTATGTTCACACTACCAAAGAATATAACACATTTAAATAGAGCATTTAAGAAAACATTGACATTTGAATAGGGGAAAACACATAATAAATGTAAGTACCCCACAGAATAGAGAATTTTAATTATTTTCCAAGTAAATAAAATCATATAAGTAAGTCGTCGCAATGTGGATTAGAAACAGCTGTCACAATAATAAAAAATAAAATACTTGCAAAACTTAATAATAACATTATTAAATTTGATTTACATTAAATTACAAAAAAATACGTATAGCTGAAGTGTTACAACTGAAATTACAAGTACAATGACAAAGAATAAAGTGAAATACAATGGAAATACTCGTATAATGGTAACATAATAGAGTAGGTTTATAGTAAGAGTTCATTAATTTCAACTTATTTCGGTAATCGTGATTTAAAAATATCCACAGAACAATAATTAATACCAAAGCTTTGAAGTCTGTGTATGGACGAGTTACAGGCAAAGTTGGTACGAAATTGTTCTTCTTAAAATGGAAATATACTTCTTGTAGTCCAATTGGATAAATTACCTAGCTTTGCTTCAAACTTATTTTTATTTATTATTATATTAATTAGATTATTATTTATCCTAACTTACTGGCTACGAAGGTATTGTTAAAAAATATTCCGTGAAATTAATGTTGATCATTATATTTATCAATAAAATATAACTTCTTTGCTTCCGTTCATTTATACTTTTTTCATCCCATTATTTATATCACATGGATATCATTTTAATTTTTTAATTTTCTTTGCTACATTTTTTTTAGAATTTAAATTTTCACTAGCTGATGTGTACCCGGCCTTGCTCTTTTTTTTGGAATAAAGTTATGAAGTTGTGAATTTTAGCTTATCATTTGGGTGCCATAATTGATTTGACAGCGAAAGTAACTATCTCCAAATAAAGAAACATTCATTTGAATATATTTTTTTTCATTCCAAACGTTTATTTTTTCAAAATATATCTAAATCATAAAGTTCTTAAGTAGGTACCTACTCGTGTTTTCCATTTTGAAAATATTCTACCCAAAAAATCTTCTTCTTTTGAATATGCAATCTATGGGCTAACCTAAATAAAACATGGCGGGTTCAATGTTTTTCATACTAATTTTAAAACGTTTAAAGTCCAAAATCTCCTACTTACGAACACTTTTTCGGATATTGTCGTATTGATCATCGTTGTCAATTAAGTTTATTAGAATATGACTTTAAAATATTTTAATACTTATACCAGCGTGTTTTATTTTACTTAAAAAATAAAATAAAACACGCCTTTAGTGATTTTTTTTGCGTAAATATGGGGTCGGTGTTAAGCGGGAATTACAACATTTTTGCTACCTGCATAAGGAGTGCGTGATTTCGTTCGAATTTTACGAAGTGGATCCATAATGATATTGGCTGACTCCCGATAGGAGCAAGACACGATGAAGAAGAAAGCAAATGACCAGGTAGCTTCCGTAAAATCACCTTCTCATACTGTAATAATTAGCACAAGAACTAAACAATGGGAAAGATTATCGCTTTGTTTGAGATCTCCGATGGTTCTAAATTAAATGCTCTATTACCTGCACTGTGTGCAAGGTACCCGGTATCAACATATTCCCATTGTTCTCGGCAATGGCGTTGCACACTCCACATTATACAGCTCAGATTTCATCAAGTAATCGTGTTTACTGTCCGCTTAAATAATTACCGGTAGGTCTTCATTATGCCGAGCAATAATGTTTCTCAAACACTGGAAAAAGATACGCCTTTCACACGGTGGTTTAATTTATTCTAAATCCCAGAGCTTCCCAATACCGAAACCACCTTAACCCAGGCCACCTCATTCCAGTTCATTTTAAGGACAGGAAATTGTCCTTATCCTCAGGGTTAGACATATTGGTTAAGAGGAACAGCTGCGCGGCCTGTTTAATACAGAACTTAATTTTGGATTTGAGGCCAAAATACCTAAATTGAATGATCTTTCATCTCTCATCAAAATGTATATGAAATATATAGTACAGATTAGAAGTATTTTTAAAAGTTTGTTTTGTACTCTCAATATAAAAACCATCAAAGAAATTGAAATTTTTCTATTTCAGAGACGACTTTAGCAATTATTTGGAGGCTAATAGTGAATTAAAAAAAAATTGGAAGAGTAGTATTAAATAACGTTTTGTAAAATGTTAATCGCCTTATAGACGCGAAAAGCTTACCATCATAATTTACCCTCATACGCAGAAGGGTCTGCAATTTAATTCGTACCACAATGAACATACTGTGTCCCTTTTACGTGTGTTAAAAACTGTTCTGTTTTATCAGCGCGGAAGCGGGTTTTAATTTAACTAATATTAACTATATTATTGCAATGTATGATTAATTTAAAAAAATTCAAAGTTAATAAGTGGTATAAATATAACGCATGATATGGTTATCACATGAAAACTTTAAAGTATCATAAAACACTCAGCTTAAAGTTCAAATCTTTTAAACGTATTGTTAGCGTGAAAGGTTTGGGTCTTAGAAAATTATGTAATTTCAGGGTCATAATAATTTAATAGAGATCTTTATATAATCCGATTAGCTCCTAAGTGGGCAATTTATTAAAATGGTTTGATATGTTTTCGTAGAGGTGAAAGCTTTTTGACAATATATGCACTTATGAATAATAATGGCGGAAGAAAGCAGGCTTTATGCTTTCTTCGTTTGTTATTAATATTTTTTTGTTATGCAACTGAAGATTAGAGATTCAAATTATCGGATTATACAACTAATTTATTAAAATGCAGGTAATATTGTCGGAATTTTATTAAAAAAAAAATTCAGGAATTTCTTTTGTTGCTGGAATGAAAAATATCGCTTAAAAATGACATAACTTTAATAAACGTATAATCTGACATAAGTTTTGTCGCTTTTAGAAATTTTTTACAAAAATATTATAATATCTTTCTAAAGATTATTATGATAAATGAGTTGACATTATAAAAAGGTTATAATTTATGTAAGAAGAAGGTACGTTGTGTATGCATGAATAATTTTCTAATAGATAAATATAAAATTTTATCTTTCAATGAGTGAAAGTGAGCTTGCATTTTATATCTCATGTCTTCATAATTAATTATTGTACTATACTTAAATTATCTGGTATATATAATTGATTTATCTATATATTTTTTCACATCTCTATACTATTTTGTTTTTTTCTTTAAATGCATACTAGTTGAAGTACCCAGAGGTATTAATAGTTTGGAGTAAAGTTATATAATCCCTAACCTTACCCCTACTCCTACTCCTATTCCCTATCCCAACCTGTAATTTTCTCTTATTTTTAACGTCAAGTGTGCAATATCCGAAATTTGACTTTAAGGGTGGGAAAGGGGGATGGGGGTGGTTTTTATAATTTTCGCGTAGACGATGACCTTATTCTTGTTTTGCAGGTTAAGTGTGCAAAATTTCATCAATCGTGGAATTAAACTGTAGATTTGTGTACAAAACAAACAAACACGTCCAGGACATTCTTCTTTATCTAATAGAGAAGAAGATAGAAGAAGAAGAAGACGATACGTATTATCGTTCTATGTCAATGTATTATTTGTTTTTTTTTTTTACTAAAATGCACGTATAACGGCTTTTAATATGAACTAAACATATCAATGTTACTGTCCTAAAACGATTTGTTTCTAGTTGGTTTCTCAAAATTTTCATACGTTTTTTTGTTGTTAAATAATTTGTGTTTCTAATAAATAAATATTATTATTTTTAACCGCCTGTCCTTTGGATTGTTTTTCAAAAAGTAGTTAAAAAAAACATCGTTTTTTTCATTAGATTTCGTAATAACAGTACGCGTGACTAGTGACGTAACTTGTATGGGAGAGATGAAAATACCCGAACACATCTGTTAGCTTCGGCTGACCTCGAAATACTAAACGAGATGACGCAGGAACAAACTTGATGTATTAAAATGTTTTGTGGGTTTCGGGTATAGTTTTTTTGTACCCGAACGTACGGGATACGGCTTGTTGCGTTCGGGCGATAATATAGCGGCCGTATCACGTACGTTCGTATAGGTATGGCGGTTAATTATAACAATTTGATATTGTTTATTTTAACTGTTTTTACTAGGTATATTTCTTTAAAGTAATTGGATGTCTTATATGTTATATTCTAATTTTAGACTTGTTGAAAAAAAAAAAAGTTTAATTTTGTAATGATTTTATGTTTTGAGTTTTATCACACTTATGCATCTTTACATAAGGTCTTTGTTTTAGTTTTGTTTCTAAAATCATTTTACACAATTCCCATAAACTGTGGGATTATGCAGTTCATATGACGTAGGTAGCTTAAAAGAAGTCTTTTGTTTCCGTGTATTCCTGTTTAGACTAAATATATTGGTTCTCGTACATGCGTTAACTATTAAAACATGTAGGTAAGCCGTTATAAATGTTAATATATTATTTTAAATGTATAAATAACTACCTGATGTGTACCCGGCCTTGCTTGGGATTTTTTTGGAATAAAGTATGAAGTTGTGAATTCCTGCTTGTCATTAGGGTGCCACAATTGATTTGACAGCGAAAGTAACTATCTCCAAATAAAGAAACATTCATTTGAATATTTTATTTCATTCCAAACGTTTATTTTTTCAAAATATATCTAAATGATAAAGTTCTTAAGTAGGTACCTACTCGTGTTGTCATTTTGAAAATATTCTACTCAAAAAAACCTTCTTTTGAATATGCAACTTGTGGCTAACCAGAGTGTTATATCTACGGGATAACCTAAATAAAACATGGCGGGTTCAATGTTTTTCACACTAATTTTCAGCGAAACCGGTAGAGTCATTTTCGAGAACATCTAGGACAAACAAACAAACTTACATTGATTTTTATATACATAGATAACATTTCGCAATGGGTGGTGGGAATATTGTGACCATAATACTTGTATTTTTGTTTATAATATGATCTTATTTGTGCAATTGTTGTAAAAATATTATGCATTAGAATTCTTTGTGGGAAGATTCTCGCTTGAATAAATAATTTGTAAGCTAGCAGTGAAGATGCGCGTATCACCTTACGAGGAATTTATTCCAATTATCACGAGTTATACAATGTGCAATACGATTTACGTTCGGGGAATAATCTGCAACCATTTATTACAATATTCATTTATGCTGCCCATAAACAGTGGGCTTCAACTTATAATTAAAACGTCGTTGTATAAGAGATTTATCTTTATAACATCAACCTATACCCGTGAATGATCACGAGAAATCTATGATTTTCTGAAAGTTAACACCTGAATTCAAATTTAGGCAGATCGAAGAATCCAATCTAATTTATTCCCAAATTAGATTGGAAAAGTTTCTTCATGTACATCCAATTATGCCATAGATTTTTTAACAATTCGTATTTGCAATTTATACCATACTAGCTGATGTGTACCCGGCTTTGCTTGGGATAAATATATTTTTTTGGAATAAATATAAGAAGTCGTGAATTCTTACTTGTCGTTTGGGTGCCATAATCGATTTGACAGCGAAAGTAATGCATTGTGATGACTTTTAAAATCTCTAAACAATGAAATAAACAAACTTTTATTTGAAAATTTTATTTTTTTTCCAAACATTTATTTAAATAAATTTAAATATATCTAAGTAATAAATTTTTTAAGTAGGTACCTGTGTGTTTTTTACATTTTGAAAATATTCTAACCAAACAAACCTTCTTCTTTTGAATATGTAATCTGTGGCTAACCAGAGTGGTATATCTATGGACTAACCTCAATACAACATGGCGGGTTCAATGTTTTTCATACTAATTTTAAAACGTTATTTTAAATTTTCGAGAAAATCGAGAACAGACATACAAACATTCACAAAGAAGAAATCAATTTTTTTTTTTTTTAAATAAATGAATTTATAATGAAACGTACATACAAGTGTGACATTTTCAAAATTGGAACTGAGATAAATATATATTATTACCGGTGGCGTGCATTGCTCTATGACCAAATGTAGGCTGTGCGTAGTTTTTCAAGTTCGAGTATAAGTTGTGCCATGATTATTTTAAAATGGCCAATTTATGATGACCTTCTGATGACTGCTGTGGCAAGGTGGATAAATGATCGTGCTAATTCCTTACCCACGTTATTTATTTTATTTTTCTATTTTCTATTAATATATTATTATGGGTCATTTTTTCCTAGGGTGGACACAGCTTTTCAGCATTTTTAATCAAAAACTCTGTTTAATACAGAGAAGCAAAAAAGTATCTAGGTATAATAGAATCATTTTAAAGAGATTCTTGCTTGTGTGGAAGTGTAATGTGTCGGTGTACTTCTGCTAGGTAAAGGGGTACTTCAGGCAGGTGTTCAAAAGTATTTTGAATCAATTTGAATCACTATTGGTGTGCACTACACAAGCAAGAATCTCTTTAAAATGATTCTACTGTAAATTACGTGCTTTTCACCAGAATCAAAATATTTCATAAAATGCAGTTAGGTGAGTTCCATTTTCCAGCATTTTATTCAAAAGCTTATTTTTTAATACGCAGGTACCTACTTACTTTCCTTTTCCATTAAAAAAAATCTTCGCGTTATCACATTTCAATTTTGATTTTAGAACAGTTTGTGCATAGACATTTTATGGCCAAGTTACTAAACATAAAAGGACACACATTCGAAAATATAGCATTGAACTATAAAAGTAGATACCGCGAGTAGTGATGGGAACACAATAATGACTAGACCACCTGTCTTTATGTCAGTTCGAAGTGATGAACAACTGTCAGCCGACATTACGAAAAGTATGTCACTGATACCGAAACTGGAAATCATCTTTTTTGCCGCCAATTAGAACCTAATGCTATGTTTACATGATCAATTCGTTCGATTGATTCATTTCATCTATTGACTTTGCTATTGATAGAGACGTAAATTGATAATTAGGGCGTGATTTTATGTTTCTAATTCGATGATGTTTTCATTAACACCTGCCATTTTAGGCTGTTAAAAATAAGACATTGATTGATTTGATTGAAATGGTAATTGGGTTAACGATCAAGTTATTTGGCGTAATTAATA
This sequence comes from Halesus radiatus, assembly GCA_022606495.2. NCBI lineage: Eukaryota > Metazoa > Arthropoda > Insecta > Trichoptera > Limnephilidae > Halesus > Halesus radiatus. The sequence goes on from JAHDVE020010464.1 coordinate 15,101, forward strand.
GAGATGTTACGAGGAGGAACTTAATTATGGTACCGGTACCTAATTTAACAACTTTTATTTTTTTTAATTACGCCAAATGGCTTTTACGATTCATTCTAATAGGTATCTGACTAAAATAATTTTATCACTGAAAAATTTAATTTCGATTATAGATAAGTGAAATTAAAGTGTTACTAAAATATTGACTTATTTAAGAGTGAGAAATTTTATCTTAAGGTGATACTTAAAATTTTTATGCAGATTCACGAATTCAGATGGCGTTAATTCTTAATATTTTAGAAAAAATACTTTTGGCGTGTAACGCTTTTAAATATTGAGATGAATTGTTTGTTGGCTGGTGTACATACGGATGGAATGTAATAAATTGTTATTAAAGGTTTAAGGCTCAATAACGAAACTTATAAAAATAAAATACACTAACACATACAGCTTGGCAATAAAATGTGGACATTTAATAAAGTAGAACTATTTTTTTTCCATTATTGTGACATCACCCAGCTACTGAATTGTCTTTGAAATTTATTCTAAACATTAAAAATTTTTCACATTCAAATTTTGAGAGTTCATTTTGGAAACAATCGAAAACAACATATCTCGATTTTATTAATGTTTTAAAAAATAATAATTGTTTTCCGTGAATTAGATTTTGTTTTATTATGATTTATTATCTTATAAAACGGTATTTTAAGACATATATTTGAGAAATCAAAAAATCCCCTCTTTATGTAATTATTTTCCTTGCAAAGCGGTAAATAATAAAAATGTTTAAATATAAATTTTTCTTAGAATATGATGTATAATCATCTTCTTTCGGAAAATGCCAATAATTTTCGCTTTGTTAAAGTAAAAAATACGCATTCGGACCATTGTGGTTTTTTAAACTTTATTTTTCCCATTAGCCTTATTGGTGTTGCCATTTAAAACGTTTTAATATATCGCAGCGCCTTCAAATTTTGTCTACTTTTAAAAGTCAGACTGTACTGTTTGTGTTAGTGTTACAATAAAATATTGTATTTTTTTAAAGTTTCTTGAAGGAATTTAACCTACAATATCAATTATGTTTATGAGGTCTCCAACAAAATTCATCTATGTAATGTTGATTCTAAATTCGATGTTTCCATCATTATTAAAAGGTTAATCATTTTTTGCGCGTAGATGAATGAATTTCTCAAATAATACCGACTCAAAATTTAAACGTTAGCCAATCAATCATGCTATTTGGCATTAAATTTATAAATCTTTAAAACCTACTGAAGATTAGTCATATTGATGTAAAAATTGTAATTACAGGTGTTTGTACAAAAAAAACATCCTTTCATTTTCCAATGGGCATATCAAGGAGCTTAATTTTTTTATTAAATATAGAAGTTGCGACTTAAAAATAGCTACCTACGTATTTATCTACATCATTAATTCTCTCACTCCAACTAAGTAGAGTCTGTCAAGATATTATAGACAAAAATGGAGGGCGCTGCGATTGTCTAAATGATTTTTTTAAATGGCAACACCAAGATTGTAAATAAAAGCAAATAAAAAACACTATGATCCAAGTGAATATTTTTCACAGGAATATCAAACAGTGTTCAGAAATTAGTGGTACTTATTGAAAAAAGGTGGTTCTACAACATTAAATGCAAAAAAACCTAATTACAAAAAAATACAATTTATTGTGTTCAAGTTTAATTTGCAGAACTCCATGTTAATTTAAAGTTTTTAAAATTTAATAATAACTCTTATTATTCATTTAAAAAAACATATTACTAATAAAAAAGTTCTGCTGGGTAATTATTATTACGCGTGAGTTGTTTTGCTTTCCGAGGGCATTATCAAATAGCTGTCACGCGTAATAATTATTACCCGGCAGAACTTTCTTAAAATTAAACCGTTTTATAAATTGAATGATAATAGTTATTTAAAAAATATATTAAATACGTAAAAGAAAAAAACAGAATTTTAATTGACTTCTGTAATATTTCCGGTCCATTTTAAAAATGGGCATCTACTGTATTTCGTTCTAAGATTGGTGTTGTCACTGTATTTAAAAAAATCCATTTTATTAAATTTCTAGAATTTGTTGACAGACCGCAAGTACACTGTATTAAAGTCAACGTAAACAAGAATTGCATAATTGTATTTTCAAGTTTTGAGACAATAGTAATATCAAAATAATGTTAAATCTAAAACAATACCTCATTTGTGTCATTAATGCAGTTTCCTTCCGGGACAATAAAATCAACTGCACAATTTTTACACTTTCACTGTTTACTGCCAATAAACCGATTCTCAAGCTGCTCAAAACTATTTTATTACATACTCGTTTGCCAATAATAAATAAAATTGCAATATAAACTTACTTAGTAATGCATAAAGAAGAAAAAAGATTTCTTGCATATCAACCATAAAAACATCGTATTCTATTTTCCGCTGAAAACTAAGTAAATGTCACTGGCCGCTTAAAATTTAAAAGGGCAAGGCCATCCTTATTCGAAAATAATTTAAATAAAGAAGTAATATGACTTAAATCTCGATTAAAACTTATATATTTAGAAGTATTTCAAATAATGAAAGATTTCTTTACTTTGTATGTTCGATGAATAAACTGTTATCGTAAATGTTCGTTAGTGAGTTTTGTATTCGAAGTTATTTAAGTTGTTTTTTAGTGTTGGAGCGACGCGACCGAAGCGAGGTACTTCCCGCAAAGAACTGACATTTCCCGCAGCAGTTTGCCGCCAAATGAAGTTTAATACTACGAAAGGTGCACGGAGAGGTTATGTTACCTACAATATACCTATGTGGTATATATTACTCTTATAACATGGATACTATGATACATAATATTGAGGTAGAATGTGTTTGCTACGCGGTTTAACTAGGCGGCTTTTAATAATGATCAATTATTTGCACAATGCCCTACAATCAACAATATATATGATACCATTTCTAATACCCGGCTTCGTTCGTGGTTTGGATTATTCCTGTATCTCATTTCTAAAGTGTAACAACTCAAAAAGCATAGATTCGACTACACTTCTAATTTGTGTACATTTTAACGAAATCATAGAATATCCAAAAAATATGAATTACATTTATAACATAACTAGTTCATGTGAACCCGGCATTGCTCGGGTTTTTTTTTGGAATAAAGTTATGAAATTCTTGCTTGTCGTTTAGGTGCCATAATTGATTTGACATCGAAAGTAATGCCTTGTGACGACTATTGGTATCTCAAAACAATGAAATAAAGAACCATTCATTCGAAAATTTTATTTCATTTCAAACATTTATTTTTTCAAAATATATATACCTACTTGTGTTTTCCATTATAAAAATATTCTTCCCAAACAAACCTTCTTCTTTCTTACGAACGAACCTGCTCCTGCGAAAAAAGTTTTGCTTCGGGCGTACGAGAGCACCAAATGACTAACTGTCACATTATTGTTACAGTTACATTACATAGTGTTGGTTAGGGAAGTAGGGACTGGATCGAAAGTATTTGAATTCCTAGAATATCAAAAAATACGTAACGCTTTTTTCTAAAATTAATGAATAAATTAATAATTTTAATAGGTTTTTACAGAATTTTCGTAGTTGTTTCGCAGTTTGAATATAAAGTATTTGTGATTTTTCTGATTTAGTGTTTGGTGGTGATGTAGAAATGTCATATTATTAAAAATGGTAATATTAAAAAAAGTGTATTTTTAAAGAATAATAATCGTCTTGTAGAGGGCTAGCAGATTCTTTAATAGTGACCAACTGCTAATCCTATACAAATCACAAGTACGTCCAACAGTTGAATTTGAAAGTCACCTCAGAGATGGAGCTCCTAAATACTTGATAAACCTGCTTCATTCTGGGCAAAGATGGGCGGTTCGCCTGATTGACAAATACCGACAATGCACAGACGCAATGTAGGTATGCTGAGTCTGTTCTACAGATATTTCAATGGAGCCTCCTCGAAGGCGCTAGCAGCGTTGATCTCCTCCGCACCGGTGCACGCGCTTGAAATTCGGCGGACACGAGCAGAACATGAAGTCACAGTAGATGTTGGCTTCATGAGAACGGATCGTTTTGCCGACTCGTTTTTATCTAAATCGGCTTGTATGTGGAACAAGCTACCGGTATTTTTTAAACTTTTTTTACAATTACTTCACACAGGAGGCCCTGATGGAAATTATTTCCCTCATGACATTTAAATTCTTAAATTACGTATTTGAAAGCGTCAGTATTTAGACCGCGGTAGGAATTATTAAAAAAAAATTGCAAATTTCACTACGTCAGAAATTTCCTATTTTCTGCTCAGAACAAAAACAAACGATTTTTCTGCTTTGAATTCTGCTAACATTTGATATCGAATTCCGTTTATTGTTAACATTTTTATTTATTTATGGAGGTTAGTGCATTCCCACACATCCGATAAAGTATATTATATACACACACGTAAGAAGGTACACACTTACAGAGAAAGTAAATAAATATAATTTACGTAATAATAATAATAGTACTTACACAAAATGCTAGTTGTGCAATAAATACAAGCAAAAATAAATAAAAAATATGGAGAGAATGTAACTAAATACATCATTGATCTGCGGTGTTGTGGCATTTAGATGAAGAGGTATTATATGTCACCAAATATCCGAATATAAGTTAAGTATGCAGTTCTACTTTGAAAGCTCCATGGAAGGTTAGGTAAAGGGGTACAAATTGGAAATTAAAAAAAAATTAAATCACATGTGTGTCAAAATTCAGGGTTACAAGGAAAAACAGACCAATTATTATGTTTTTTTATCAATAATAACGTTCAAACTTAAATACAAGTATATTTCTGTTTTTTTTTTCTATAGTTAGTTTTCATAGATAAATAAATTTCAATTTTTCAAAGCCCGCCAAAATACTCCAAATCTATAGCCGGTCGGTTTTGATTAGTTTTGGGCTTAGAATGTCAAATGTCAAAACAAGGATGAGCTTTACCGTACATTATTTTATATTCTGTACATAGTAAAGGCGCCCATGTGGTGATTTCTCATAAAAACGTCGCTGTAGAAATCATCCAATTATTATTATTATTATTAAACCATAATTAAACATAAGTAATAAAATTATGTACCTTTTTAGAAACTATAACTCTACGAACAATAATAGTATTGAGCATTAACATTATCATATAAATATTTTTTATATTGAACAACAATTATAGAGCTTAGTCACCCAAATTAAGTTTAAATTTGGCCAAAACTAAAAAAAAATACATATTTAAAATACAAAACAAAATCGAAAAATAAAAACGTCCATACTAATCCAAAAACAGAATGCTAACGTGACGTCAGATGTTCCAAATGCAATGTTACCAAAATAACAAGGTGTTTTGATGAGATGATTATTTATTCACCTTTTAAATAACGATTTATAAATTGTACGTACAATTAATTATAAATAATAAAAGTTATACCTTTTGAGTCGGCGATTGCTGATCTATATGTAGATATATTTTTAAATAGGTATATGTGACTGGCTCCAAATTACCTATCTTATTAAATTAAAAAAAATAATGAGATAGGAAATGCACATATAGACATATCGTTTTACCTATTTGTTTTTAAACGCCTTAAAAATGTTCCAATTCTATGATACTGTCAAGTCTTGAAATATAGGTGGTGGGAAATTACCTTTGTCTTTACTGAAAAATGAGAAATGGGACATTTAAAAAAAAATTGTGATACCACACAGGAGTCCCAGGTGCCCCCAGCCGCCTGAAACCAGTGAGATTATGGCATCTCCAATTGAGGTATGTTATGAGGCTGAAGGTAATGAGGAGGGGAACGAGATGGGGAAGAAGGAAGGTAGGGGAAGTATCTGGCTATTCAGATCTGGTCACCAAACACGGCTAAAGCCATTTCAAGCAACGTTTCGATTCTGAATGGTGATATTTCACCAAGGCGATACTGACAGTATTTACAACTCTGGAACGTGTCGCAAATACATTACATATTATTTTTAATTAATAAATTCTAAAATTTATAAACCACGATATAATTATTGATATTTTCCCGATTTGGATTCGTAGCCAAGGATCTCAACCACCCAACCACGGAGATGACATACACCTCTTCACTTAAATGCCACAAATTTGAGATTGATTGCGCCAATATATTTCTCCAATGTACATCAATGTTGGAATCTGGACTCTGGAGGGATTTCACGGTGAGGACATAAAGTGATTTCATATTTGTTACCGAATTCCGGGTCATTCCGAGATGATCTCAGCGTGGTCATATCTCTGTGAAGTGGTTTACCTATTACCAGCAACAAAGTACAATATTATCACTGTTTACCCATAGGTTATGCGACACCTCGGGGGAATGTTTACTGTACAGAGTTCTATGCTTACTTGAGATGTGTTATTATTCTCGCCGTTGCATTAGCATAATTCTATGAACAATTTACACTTGGGGAGATGATACCGTGATTACTGTTTAAACTTTAAGGTCATACCGAAAACTAGACACGCTTTATTTTTAAAGACAAATATTCCTAAATTACGAATAACCTAACAATATTTACAAGGATCATTTTGTTGAAATTATATTTATGTTGCTTTTGCATGATAAAGGACTGTAATAATGAAGGGCTTTTTAAAAATCAAAGCAAAAATCTAAAAATAATTTGACTAAGCTAAGGCTTTTAAGAGACGTACCTGACTTTATTTAAGCAGTGATTCCAACCTTTTTTGTAGCAAAAGTCGGCCGAATGACCAGTGACGTCATGCGAATTTTTTTGGAAGTAATAAAAAAAATTAAAAAGAAAAAAAAATTGCATATTTGAATTTTTTTGTCCAACTACGGTCAGGAATCACTGGTTAAAGTAAGCCAGGTACTTTACACAGGTTTCTTAACACCCTGTATAGGTATTTATATGCAGGTTGATACATATAGGTTGGTTGATATATATACACTGATTTTTATTTTTTTTGTAATTTTGTAAAAAAACTTTCCGTCACTGGCCACTCAACTCCCCCATCACAACCTTAACTGCACAATACCTACCATTTAGAAAAAAAGTAATAGTAAGTCGGTACGCGATGTTATACCGTGTATATATATATACATATTGATTATCTGATATATATTATAAACTATTGACTGTTGCACGTAGCCAGTTGCAAAGACGGTGATAACTGGAAATTAAATAGTTAATTTTAAGTCACAGCTTGCGTCTGGACAGTGGTAAGTAGTGATTTACCGTTACGTAGTAATTTAGTTGACTGGATTAAAATATTTTTGTATAAGTACGCTGCGCATGCATCCTTATAGTTAGTTGGGGGTTATTGTCGCGCTGTTTGGACACGTACACAATCAAGTTTTTTTACGAATACAGGAGTTTACTACATCATTTACTTAATTGCACGTGTGGACGGCACTTACGACTTTTCTTAGAAGAGTGATTTAGTTACCCTTTATCACTGCCCTTGCTACTTGCTACGTGTAACCTACGCATAATATAGAGTAATCCCAGATAAAGCAATTTTTATGCAGTTTTACAAAAATTATATCTTTAATGAAGGAAACTTGGGTGCTGAAGCGGCCAAAATTCTTGAATCATAAGCTTCGTCGTCTTGAAAATTAGACAGCTTTTTCTCCCAGCTTTGATGTACTCCTTTAATGGTCAAAATGACAAAAAGCCATAATGTTTGACCTTTATTTTTAATTAGCAAAAATAAAGTGACCGGATCAATAAAAACACGTATGATTCGGCACACTTTTAAAAAAGGACATAAGACTTTAAAAGTACGAAATAAAAAAGGTAGCCGGAAAACCTAATCTCACCTAAGATAATCATAATAATTATTACTATAAAAATTTAATAATAATCATATTATAAATGTAGTTATTAATAAGAAAATAAATTTAAGAGATAGCTACATATTTGTTTTGGTTACTAATAGTTTTTAATTGACACTTTTCATAATTTGTAAAATTTCAATTTTGTCTAATTGTAAACCAATTGAATTTGCATGTAAAATTTTTAATCCTTCATGTATGTCAAAAGAATGATTTGATTCCAAAATATGGTTGGCAAATGCAGAAAATAATCATTTATTCGTATATACCGTGGTATTTCATTTATATTAATAAAAAAAGTGTTTTTAAAAACTTGTAATACAGTTTTTATTTTTTTATTAATATTTTACAAAAAAAAAATTTCAATTAATTAACATTTTTAATTGATTACTTACTTCTTTCATAACTAACGTTTAATTTTTGTTTGAGTTTTAAATTTGTTCTCTTTTCTTATTATTTGTCTTTACTTGTCATTATTCTTAGTACGTAAATTGTTTATCCTGAAGAAGGGAGCTTTGCTCCTGAAACATGTAGATATTTACATATTAAACAAAGTAATTATTTTTGAATTAATAATGTTTGTAGTAAAAAAAGGTTAATTAGGTGGCATGAGATTAGGTTTTCAAGCTAGTTTTTTTCTTTCGTAATTTTAATTACCTTATATCACTTTAAAAAGGTGTGTCGATTCATATGTGTGTCGATTTGCCATGGAACCGGCAAATAAATAAAACGGTTTTTAACCTCAGGCAAAGTCGAAAGGTTCTCATTATATTAAATATCATAAGATTTACAAAAAGTGGTTTATACAAAGTTACCGCGTTTCAATATACAAAACTTTCACTTTGTTAAAAAAATATGTTATGGTCTTCCTTCACATATTTCCGTACTCATTTATTTATGAAGACATAACATTTCCCTTCGCTGCCATAAAAACCCATGCGATATGTCAATATAAGCTGAAAATCCTAAGTTAATTAAAAAATTAATGCTCAGTGGATCGCAGCTTCTTTGCGACAAAAAATATAAATTCGTCGTATAAATTTATAATCTTCACAGACTCGCCGTAAATGCACACAACTTGTTATGCAACAGAATTGTAACTGAAGGAGTCAATGTTTCTGGATTATTTAAAAGATCATAGTAGTGGAGAGGATGATTTTGAAAGAAGATGAAAACAATTATTTTTCCTCAATTAGGATTTCCGGCGTCCAGCTTTGAAATAAACTCAGACCCCCAAATGACAGCATTTTCGCAGATATTTTTTCTCTCTCATTAGCCTGAAGATGGAGGTTCTCTTCAGGTCATCAGCCCATATCACCCATAAGAGATGTCTATTTCTTTTCCCTTACCATGGATGTTATTGCATGATAGTTTATTTATTTAGTTCTGTCATCACTAGTCACGCCGATAACCCAGCAATTTTCCAAATCAGCGTGTGTATTGTACTAGTATAATTTTTCTTGGAGTTTTCCAGTTGCGGAATAAAATGTCTAGCGTGATATTTTCATTTTTAATCACGTAGTTATCCACGAAACAAACATTATATATATAAAATGAGTGGTGTACAAATTACAATGTTTTAGAAAATTATTACAAGGATCGGTACCAATGACATGTCTCTATGTAATATCTAGTAAATGGTTATATACATTTTACCGGGCGGGGTTAGTACAATATGTTAGGGAATGTTACATGGAAAAGTTAAAAAGGTATATGAAAATTGTGTACATTGTATAAGCGTACGAGTATGTGTCTGTGGATATGTGTGTGTGTGTGAGCATGTATGTGTACCTTTGTGTCTGAATAGTGTTATGTATTTAAGAGTTGTGATTGCGCATTGATGTTACGAGTAATATTTTTCTTAAATGACGGTAGGGAGTCAAAAAACATGTCGAGTTTTAGGTTGGGACTAAGATTATTACATGTTTGGAGAAAGCAAGTAATTGGTGAATTTGCTGTAGCGTTATATAATCAGAATACAATATTTAAAACTAATACAAAAATGAGAAAAATATATCAAATTTATAATTTCTTCAAACGATTGGTATTCACTTTGTGGCGTCATTATTAATTAAAAAAATATATACTTTGTTTACACCACTTCATAAATATACATAAACATCTACATGTTTCGATAGCAATGCTGTCATTATCAAGAATATATCATTATAAGCCGAAAAAGTTACGTGTGCAATGGTGGATAACGTAGCTAGCAAAGGATTGAACCAGCGATGGTTGGATGGGAACCCGATGCATTGGGCTTCACTCGGCTACTAACCGGTCTTTGCAAATATAATCCTCAATAAGGATGGCTCAAAAACATTTAATTGATTTTTTTATTTAATGTTCTAAAGGTATTTCGCCCTTCGAAGGCATTAAAAGAACTCAATAACAATGATTACACACAATTTTTTATACAAGACGTCAATTTATAAATTAAACGATAAAAAATTATGATGAATTCTAAAATCCTGTCGATTTTAACAGCCTGACTGTAAAACTGAAAAACCACAAATAACCGAACAATCACAAAGGAAATACTTAAAGAAATAATATTAGAAAAACTTTATACAGTCAGAAAAAAAATCTCAAGAAAAATGTATCGTATCCTCTATAATAGTTCGTTAATCTTAGGTCAAATGCAGTAAACCGATCGTTCACGTTCAAAGGAAAGTACGGATTGAATGCAAGCCTCTCTGATATGATCGTAAAATACAAATTACCTGCATTAACATTGATGAGAGTGAAGGTACCAATGTCGAATAAATAATTCTAAATAATGTATCGGTGAGTGCTTAAACATTATTTATTTATAGTTATCTTATGCAATCGGTAAAGGGCCTCCTTTCACGTATTACCATCGATGTTACAACTTGTATTCTTAATGCACACCTACTGCAGGCTTGCAAGTACGGTATGTATTCGTTCTCTTCTTGTAAATGGCCCGCTCATTTAGACTAAATTTCCCCTAGCTCTTAATAATATCTAGAAAGTTACTGAATTTAAACGGGCTATACAAAAATCCTACTGTCGATAAATTTTAACTTATCTGCAATTTATTGTAAAAAGCCATTTTCTCATGCCTGAATGGAATTAGTTAAACCCTCGAGTCTTGATAATATATGATAATTTTTCTTAAATGTTAATGGTCAACTTTTAAATGGCAATAAAAAGCGTGTTTTTTCTCTTTGTAACACAGTTTAAATCATATACATTACAAAATGAGATAACATGACTTTTATGAGTTTGTTTCGGGCTGGGAGAAATATCTCCCCAAACACTATGGCTATTTGTTTTCTCGGAGAAAAATCTCCCAAAAAGGCCCGAGAGGGTAAATAATTATTGTTAAGTTTATAATACTTAAATAACACAAAACTGCGCTATATAAATGCTATGTTACTATTATTATTATTATATATGATGCGGTTTACAAAGGTCATGAAACATCACATATAAAATAAAATAAATAATTTTATTCTTGAAAAAGGGTTTCATTTGAACTGGTGGCATACGATTTAACATCAGTTGACGTCGCCATTATAGTTCTACCTTTATCCGCATTACTCCGCAATGCCGCCTCGATCGGGATAGACGGAATGACGTCACGGGCGTTTTGATCTGTTGGTTTATCTACACCGTATTTTTAAAAACGCTTTAATAATTGTATGAATACACATTAAAAAAATCTGATGTGTTGTAGGTTAACAGTTACCGAATTTTTATCACTCTATCTTGTTAAAAACTTGTTTTTATATTAAATCAGTATTATTATGTTGTTATTATTATTTGACCATAATTAAAATACTTTATTTTTGGGTCGTGCGAGTGGAATTAATCTATAAATTAATCTGTATTATGAGTTTAGGTACTCGTAATTTCTATGACAAGCAGTAGGTACTTGTCGAGGAATAAGGTGTCAAGATATTAAGGTTTAAATATTTACTTTAGTAATATATTAAGTAGTTTATTTTTTAAGAATAACGTCAAGCCACAAAACGATTGCTTTCTTCGATAATTATAAATATTAAAAATAATATATTACATTTCGTAGTCATCTATTCGTAGTCTTAATATTTGATCGAATCTTGCCGTTTAAAATTTTGTATAATGGCCCGAACTCGCCAGAGCTCATAAACTTTATAAACGTTCACATACCGTCAAGACCAACCCGATGAATCGATTTTTTCATTTACCCTCATGCAGGACCAATCTTAGGATAAATTCTCTAAATCCCCCTATTTGTGATCAATATAACGCACAATTTCACAATGCCGACATTCTTCACAATACCCTTTCAAAATATCGAACCCCAGTAATACGTACGACCACAAATTGATTCACGAGTATAAAATGTATCGAGAGCATCTCTTGTCCCGATCCTTCTTCCTCTCCCCCCTTCCTTCTTATTTTGTTAGCTTCATAAATAAAACATCTGTATTTAACCACTAGAAAATTTGTTTGCTTACCTTTTGTTAAACCTCCTTTGTATTGTTGTGTAAATGGGAATGTCAGGGAGAGGGGAAATGGGAAAGAGGAAGGTTGGGTTACAGGGGAAGTTATGGGAGACAATTACAATCTGCAGGACTTACCCTGGAGATGGCCTCTTAGATGTGAAGTCTGCTCCGGACATTAGCCTGGCTCAGATCGGCAGGGGCATCAGCTTCTCATCGTAAGGGTCGCGGATCGATCGCAATCTTATAATTGGGTTGAGGGCGTTTCTAATTCTACGTTAAATGAGTACAGGGAAAGTGTTTTCATGCTCGGGGTTTATTGTAAGCTCAGACAAACATGGTAGGTTAAGAACAATCGAGTAGTTAGTAAAAAGGTCTTAATCTAGGTATGATTCTATTGTAATATCTCTCTTTCTGATTCGAATCTCTAACCGGGTTATGCAAATGTAACAAGAGCTTAATCAACACATTAAGGGAAGATGGAAAATCGGCAACACCGCCGAGCTGCCGAGGCGCTCGCGTCGCTTGCTGCTGCTTGTTGATTTTGATCTGATTGTTTTGTTTTAGGCGCAAAGTCGCTTGATTGGTTAATTAAGGAGGGAGATGGTGCGATTGCTTGCCGGGCTCATTTGCCAAGGCGAGTAGCTAGAACTCATCTCAGGGCCAACCTTTCGTTAAATAACAGTATATATATTTGCACTAAAAGCTGTTTGTTTCTTACAAATAAATAAATAAATGGTTGATTAGGCCTCTTCTCGAACAGCCTCTGGAGTTGCTTCTCCCAATTGTGTCTGGGGCGGCTCACTGAACATCTTCCCTCTAAAAAAGAACTCAAAATTTTCAACGGAATTCGACCTACTGGCATTCTTAACACGTGCCCAAGCCACCTCAGTTGCGACTTTTCTACGAATAGTAACAGTGGTTCGATGTTAGGTCCCCACAAATCATCGTGCTTCTTATTTGATCCCACCTTGTGATCCCTGCAAATTCTCTCAAAAATCTCATTTCGGCATCTTGGACCTTTTAGCTTATTTTTTTTTTTTTTTTAATATGAATACCGCACAAGAGTCCCGAACTGCTCTCAACCGTCTGGAGCCAGTGAGACTATGGCATTCCCAATTGAGGAATTTTGTTAGGCTGAAGGTATTGGGGAGGGGAAGGAGTAGGGGGGAGAGGAAGGTGGGGAAAGGGTAAATACCTGGCTATTCAGATCTGGTCACCAAAAAAGGCTAAAAGCCATTTCAAGCAACGTTTCAATTCTGAATGGTGGTCTTTCACCAGGGCGATACTGAAAGTATCTTACACTCTGGAACGTGCGCAAATATACTATATATTATTTTTAAATGAATTAATTGTGAAACAACACAAATTAATTAAATAAAAATTACTTGCGCACGCCGGGATTTGAACCTTCGGATTCGTAGTCGAGAGCCTTACCTCTCAACCATGGAGGCCGTCATTTGAAAATATAAAAGCAATTTACACGAGGAGGATTCTTTTTATCTATTGCTTATTACCATTCATAGACAATATTTGTATTATCATATTTACAAGAGTTGAATTGTAATAATATTACGATGTTAATCTGTCGATTACAATAAGCCCAGTATTATAAATTATTTGAAATGCAACAGATATCAACTTCTATGTTACGAACTTTAATGCAGGGTCAACATGCGAAGCCTAAGACATAATTTTATTAATAATTTTATCAGTATCATGAATTCTTGGTACCGACATACCAATAATGATAAAGCATTTATTGCTGCGTTCTTTGTTTAAGACCTTCGACATAAAACTATATAGGTAGCTAGCTATCATAAATATTGTCAAGCAATTAATAAGATTCCCCCTTAGAATTTTTTTTTAATGTATTTATATTTATTTAATGTGAAAATAAAGATATATATAGTGATATGAAAACAATATACAATATCTGGAGAAATCGCCTGCATCCTAGCTATTTCTCACTGATTTATATGATACAGATAAATAAACTTTAAAATAATATTTAGACAAGTTAAGATTGTGTTACACAGAAAAAAATGAAAAAGTACACAGCGTCTAAATAAAGTAACAGAAGGTAAATAAACTTAAAAATAATTTCTTGTATTTTTTCGGCATTCACTATATAGCAATTTATAGACATTTTGTTTGGAGGCTTTAATTTACCATGTACTTTTGCCATTTTTGGTTTAATAAATTCGCTACCGGTTTCGACACAACCGTTCCATTGACGAGCGTTCTTAAAACTAACTTTAGTTTTAACTTTAGTTTTAAGAACGCTCGTTAATGGCACGGTTGTGTCGAAACCGGTAGCGAATTTATTAAACCAAAAATAGCAAAAGTACATGGTAAATTATAACTTCCAAACAAAATGTTAAAAATAATTATTAAATTAAAAAAAAATATTGTTATACAAATAAATAATTTAAAAAACTACACAATTTTTAAACACTGTTCTTTGAGGTTTGTTTATTTAATATTTTTATGTGAAAACAGCTTTCAATTTTTTCTTAAAAGTACTGCATGTATCAAAGAATATGTCGGAATCCGTCAGAGTTTGATTTCGATTGAATAACTCGCACATTCTTCTGATTGGATCCCGGACACCAGCATTTGTGCGCGTCCGGCTAATGTTGAATAAGTCATTGAACCTAGTTGTTCTGGGTGGTATTTTAAAGTTTGTTAGTCGGAGTAAGGTAGGACAGTCGATAATGTTATTGCACACTTTATATAGGGCCATGAGTTCAAGGTATCAAGGTCTACACATATTCAAACAAACATATATTTGTGTTTCTAGTCGAAGTTGTAACAGTTAGCTGCACCTATTATCCAAGGTTAAATACCAGGTAAAGCTTACTGTTGGAATTCAAAAGTTTTCTTAAGTGAATCATTTTGGTGCGTGTGGGTTTTACCAATAGAAGACATTCTTCTACGGTTTTACAGAAACTCGTTTCCGTGAATCAATTTCTTTTCCGGAGGAAGATTCATAGATGCAGTTTTTTGTGAAGATTACTGTGTGTCCGTGATTTTGTTTACTCACCATTTGATTGCGATTTAATTTGGCCATGCGGCTGACATTCATTGGGTGGGATTCCCTATCACCGGTTCACAAGGCAAATATTGAAAGAAAAACATGTGCCTTTAATGGTTCACGTAGATTTATTTTGGAAATAACGGTTTTTTACAGTACCTAACTATTAAAAGCTTTTGGTTTGCATTTCGGCATAAAAAAGTTTTTTTTTTATTTAAAAAAAAGTCTCCTTATTTAAACATTAGGAATGAGAATGGTTTTGTCTGAAAAATCTGAACCTACGAATAGTCGTTAGACAGTATTCTTAAGATGTACCAACATTTTTTTACAATTTTAACTAAGGACCAGCTCCCTAAAATGGCCCTAAACAACACTTTGTAGGTTGCTAACTTAAGTAATACTACAAATATTTTTTCTTAATTTCTATACAGGTAGTTAGGAAAATGTATAAGGTTTCAAAAGACAAAAATTCTTAAACTGCAATTTTTTTAAATTCCATGAAATACACACCAACATATCTGAAAATAGGTGCACTTTGAAAACAAGCCAAAGTATTTTTTAACGTTTTACATAAAATTACAGTACATCTTTCATATAGAATTTAAAAGATTACAGTTTGAGAATAATTGCTATTTGAAACCTTATACGTTTTCCTAACTACGTGTATAGAATTGAAATGTCAATAATTAACAGTATTTATTACGTTAGCAGAATACAAAGCTTGTGTATTTTTGAGTGCTGACTCTTAATCCCGCTTTCTTCAAATCATGTTATAACTGTAAAATGAGAATTAGCAACGGTGCAGATGAATATTATTTTTAAACATTGTAAAATAATACCCGTGGAGGTTATAATATAATTCTGTATTTCACCCTTTTTTCATGGGTCACCGATTATAAAAATATTGTATAATATATAAAACTTTTTCACGAGTTCAAAGATTGTGTATACGTTTCGGTCTGGTTACTGATATAATTTGTAATGGTCGTGGTTTCATTTGAGACTCACGCTATCAATGGTATCATTGGTCACTCCAGACGGGGTTCTTGAAAGACTAGTTATCCTCGCCTGAGATATTTAATCCTGTTTCGTTCTAGTCATTTATTATTTATGAGATTTTGAAAAATTATTGCAAAATCGGCATTTGACAATCATCAGCAATAATATGAAAGGCTCTTTTTTAAAATTTATACGTCTTGCTAAACCGTTCATTTGAGGTCGCAATGATCATTATTATGTAGATAAATTTCTAAGAATCAATTAGTTACAAGTACAAACATTTTTTTCCTGGTCGTTCTTAATCCAATCTTGCAATGGAAAAGTTTAGTATAGAGAGTCGTGTATGTTCGTCTTGCTTTCACAGAGTTTGAATGAGACTTCAGTTAAATTTGTTTAACATTCTTAGAATTATCAAATAACAAAAATGGCGAAATATTATTGAAGCAATCCTAAAAACATAAATTAAGAAAAATAATTATAACATTTGGATATTTGTAATAAATATTAATTTCTTCGTAATAAAGCTAAACGAGTTTCCTCCTCCGTGATTTTAACAGATCCTGGTATGACTTTAGGGCAAAAATCATTTGGATAAATATAGGAGGATATTTCTGTACACACCTAGACCTATTTCAAAGTCATCAGAAATGAAGTGGGTTGAATTTAGTGGTATGAAGTTCGATAGTTTAGAATCAATTAATTTATTAACGAAAAACATCTGTTACAACCGAAACTACCCACACGAAAATTGTGGTGCTCCGAATGTAAATCTCTTAAATGGACTGTAAATAACGAAGAAATATTAATGATGGTTTTGGTTGATTGTAATATAGGCTAGATTAAGGTTTAAAAGGAACAAGGATAGCCAAGCACTTACCGAATGATTTCCATACGAACGAACCTGCTCCGGCGAAAAAAGTTTTGCAGTCACATTAAAGTGTTGCCATTCATAGCATTGGTTAGAAAAGTAGAGACTGGATAAATATAAATTATGGTAGGAACCAACAACATTATCATTTCAGATCATTACAGACATCCTTCGTTCTCCACGTATAGATTTTTATTGTCTTTCCCCAAAACGAATTGAGATGTTTTTTTATAATAAATTTATTACAGTAAAATAGAATAGGCTATTTGAATCAGTGAGTTCGATTCATTAAAAAATAAGTATTTTTTTTATAGATTCCTGCAATGATTAATTTTAATCGGTTAGAAGGAGTCAAATATAGTTTTAGCAGAAACAAAACTTTTTTTATAAATGAAAAATTCACGAATATGGGAGATGAGAAAAGTAAAATGTAATAAGACCCAAAAAGAAAAATCTTATACTACCGTTCTTCTTAATTCTAGTGAGCAACTGTCGAGCCGAGATTTAGTCTCAACACTGCTCAAATGAACAACTACGCTCTTCTTAATGCAATTCTCGATCAAGTTAGGGAATCAATTGTATTAGATTAAGATTTAGTCTCAAAACTGCTCAAATGCACAAAAATGCTTGTCCCAACGCAACTTTAGATCAAGTAACGATCAAATTCACAATCGAGTTAGAAAATCAATTCAACTGGATAAATATTCTGTTCAACAGAGCAGTAGTTATAAAAAGCGTCAATAGAGTGAACACTATGTCAGCGAAATGTTAAACGTTATTTAGTTTGCAAATATTGAATGACAAAGATTTATTTAACTGTTTTCGAATTTCAAATATTTTTGATATCATTTAAATAAAATTAAAGAGAACATACGAAAGCATAGGAAAGACTTTGATCTTATATGCGTTTTTAAAATAATTAATTGTATTATTGAATCACCTTCTTTATTGCAACTCATTCGGTTCAACATTACTTGCCGCAGACTCAGAAACACTCAATTATTATGGTTACTATCCTCCACTGTCCAGAATGTCGAGATTTGTTAACTCAAGCCAGAGCTTTGGAAATTTTTATATGACTTTTGTAGGGCTTTATGAAATCAGAATTCTAAGATTATCATTTAGAATATCTAAAATCATGGACTCTACTAAATCCATGTTCAGGATTTGACTTGAATGTTCTCTCAAATGTATATTTTTGTCCTCTTTTTGTCATTGCTTCATTCTTTTATTATGTACGTGCTGTTCTTTTTCTGTAACTGTATTTTGTGTAATTTGGAGATTGGTCCGTAAATAAATAAACATAACTTATTCTACTTATTTTTACTACGTTTTGGCTTGTTTACTTATTTTTCGCAGAACCATCAAATGTACGAAACGAATGTATTTTCGCGGCACTAGCAAAAGTCAAACTATAATACCTTATAACACCTCATTTTTCAACATATTTTTAACACGTACGTTTGTGAAATATAAAATGTTTGTTCATGTATTACAGCATTTAAAACACTTGATATCTATTCATAATAAATACTAATTTCACTCATCACGTTAATTTGACATTAAAAGCTTTTACTTTGATGTCATTTTATTATCTATGAAAGTATGCCGGCACCTTAGGATGATCAACGATAAAAAAAAATGCTCGGAAACACGCGAAATAGCGTTGCTCTATAAAACACTTGGCTATTCGATGTCCCAGATTGATCATTCGAAAAGTTGGAAAGAGTAAAAATTTGCACAATTGATAACATTTAAAAATAAATAATTCAAAATTACTTTGTAATCGCCAATTTATTAATAAATACATATCAACATGTTTCGATAATTATTTTATGAGTTCTTCTAAGATTTCTTTGTTGATTTTATTTTAAAAAAATTATAAAAATTTAATTTCTTAAAAAGATTGGTATTCACTTTGTGGCCTCATTATTAATAAATGAATTAATTATTACTTTGTAATCACTAGTTTATTAATATACACATATCTATTTGTATTCTGTACATTCCTGATAAGAAAAGCTTCGTTATCGAAACATGTTGGTATGTATATATTAGTAAAGTAGTGATTATAAAGTAATTTTTAATTGTTTTAATATGTAATTAATTGGTTTAATCGTTTATTAATAATGACGCCATGAAGTGAATACCAATCTTTTGAAGATTTTTTTAAAATTATTGTTCTTAAAATATTGTAGGTGTTTTAGTCCACACGACCATGTCATCGAACTTTAAAAAAAAATTAATGAAATTAAAGATTCGTTAAAAAAGATTCAAACTCAAATAACAACTAAATAGTGTGTCTAAGGTAGGTACTAAAGAAGGTTTACATCCTCCTTTTTGTATGTGGGAAGCATGAGTGTTGGAGAAGACTTCTTTTAAGAGACATTTCCATATAAGTCTAGGTCTAGTATAACCCCTGAGTCCCTAAGCATTTGAAGCGTCATGTGATTCAAAAACAAGTTTTTCTACCTTATTAGTTTCTCCAACAGGCGATGTATCCTTTTTGGTCCTTATGACTTACTCTTTTAATGTTTACGCTCGATCATTATAACCCACGTGATTTTTTGTCATGTGACCCGAACTTATCATAAAATGGTGAAGATCCTTTTTTAATATTGTCGTGGATGAATGACAAATTAACACTTAACTGGTATACATGGGTAAAAACAGACCCGGACAAACCTCTGATCGATCGTAAGTCAATATTCACATAGTGTACCTCAACCGCATAGAACACTGCAATGTAGGTGCACGCGCGTCCAGCATCGGGTGTAATTTTCGGAGTTACGTCCTCTCTCCGGCCAGATTTGATTTATGTATACATACCTCAAGTGTAGCTGTACCTTTATCACAAACGAAAATAAAACTAACGTTATCTGCTCAAAATGTAACGCAGTCCAGCGTGGAGTGGGTTACTTAAACGAAACATTAGAAAATATTCTAATCGTGTCAAATAAATTGGTAACGGTAACTTACTACTTAACGCACTTATCACTGTCCTCGCTAAGGTTGTGTGTATCCTAGGCATAATGGACTTGTGAAAAAATCGAATTTTTTGAAAAACAGGATCAAAGTGGTTTTCTTGAAGAGATAAACCGATTAAAGTGCGCTGTGGGTGTGTCCGTATGCCCCAAATAAGATCAATTTTTGACTTCTGTAGAAAGTGTTAAAACATTTTCAAAATAAGGAACTCCGCTAAAAAAACAAATCACCGTTTTAGCATAAATACCAGTGTTAAAGTTCGTTTTCAGAGTTAAAAGAATTTTGAAAGTAAGAATTTTTCAAAGCCCGCTAAAACGCACCAAATCTATGGTGTGTTGGTTGTGACGTCACACAGAATGAATTTACTCAGAAGGAATTTTACACGCAAACATCCCCGTGACGTCAGAAGCCACCGATCCGCTATCTAGTGACGCCAACCAAACAGGGCATTTTTATGAGATATTGTTTTTTTATTTTTTTATAATAACGATTTATAAATTACAATTAATATGTATACTTTTGTACAAAAAAAACGTATATTTTCAGAATCGGCATTTGTTGTGATCTATATGAATTTTTTTAAGCCATACTTAATATTTTTCACCGGAGTTCTTTATTCTTCAATGGCTCATCTAGGGTTGTTCTTCCTAATTCTGCTGATCAATTGTTCAGCCGAGATTTAGCCTCAATACTGCTCAAATGCACAACTACGCTCTTCCCAACGCAAGTCTCGATCAAGTTCGGGAATCGATTCTACTGGATCTCAGCAAAGAACTAGTTATACAAAGTGTCAACCGAATGAAAAAAAAATGTCAAACGTCATTTGGTTCGCGATCTATTTTCGCGATCCAAGTATTAAATGACAAAGATTTTTTTAACCGTTTTCGAATATCAACAACATGTTTTATGTATGCTTTAAATACAATGATGAGAAACTAAAATTTGAAAGATCTGATTTCAACTGACAACAAAAAAATCGGTTTCATATTGGTAACGATCACACTTATTGGGATTATCTCTTCAGTTAATTTAGAAAAAAAAAATAATACGGAAATGGATTAAATTACGAACCAACGAAGTAATAGAACATAAACACCCTTTTCCCACGGTTAGTGTCAAATTGGGTGCCACGTATTAAAAAAAAATAATGACCGCCGGTATTATTTTGACTTGTACGCCTTAGACGCATCGGAATTAGATGAGATAAGAGGAAATTATCATTCCATATGTAATCAAAGTGAGATAATAGAGGAATAACTCAATAGCCATCGTTATTGGATCCAGAACTTATGTTGATCCATTCTTGTGGAAATTCAAATATTGTGAAACATTCGTCCAAAGATAAAATTAAAAATTGATAAAAAAAAAAAATATTATAACCGCCGCTCGATACTCTATCATCTTTAAAGAATTTATTTGTAACTCTAAACCAGAGGTTCTTAATCTCATTTGCTTCACCGCCCACTTTTGGACAATATTGGTCATCAGCGTCCTCCCTCCCCCCCTTCTTCTTGTTGGATAATGCAATGAAATCTAAATATACTTGTATACATTGTGACTTAGAGACAATAACTCTCATTTCCGCGGTCGACTCGATCCCCGACACGATCTTTTTATTACCCCCGTTCTTCTTTATGATAGCTTTTTGCTCTTGATAAATATTCATTTGCATATTTTACATGTTATATTACAATATGTTGCACATTATTGTTCACCTGACAACAGGTCCCGAGAAACCCGGCTAAGTGATAATAAAATTTCAAAAAACTGTTAATCCATCTATAAATCAGTAGAATAATGAACAGTTCAGAATAATTACCGCGCCCTTGAGGTGATTTTTCACAAAAACGGCGCTATACAAATCATCCAATTATTAAAGGTGAATTATTCTTATTTTTGAATGATTCTTTCAAAGGTCTACCTACGACGAATTTGAATTTATAATTATAATTTAAATTATAAAAAGTAGTAATTCTTAGCAGTGGAAATTAAATTTTTATTTTATTTCGATTTATCACGGAACTGCGCCAGTGTAGTACATATTTTACAAAATAAAAATAAATGAAAACTTCTAAATATTGTTTATGATATCATTTGTTTCGTGCGTCATTAATTTCACGGTATTATTTTCATGCATTTTAACTGTTTCCACATAATGAGAAGTCGTTTAAACTGTTTATACGTTCCAGGCGAGACAACAACGCACAAAAGAACGCAACCCACGACTTCATGCATTGATTCTCACAATAATAAGTATAACGCATTACTAGGCGTTAAAATCTCCTTTCATTTGCAATTATCTTAACGTCATCTGCAATAAAAATAATGCGTTTTAGCGCACATTAATATGACTTCACAGAATGTGTCGGCAGACTTTTAGATTAAGATACGTTGTAGATAGTGAATTGTCTCTCAGAGGAATTTAACAAAAAAATATTGCCAAGAAAATGAAAACATTCCAATATATAAATAAAGCATGTGTTTTGGGTGTAGGCGCAATGAAAATTATGATTACCAAACCAGACAACCAAAAGGTACTACAAATCTTGGTAAGAGTTTCCGAATGTCTTTTATAATAACATAATATTATACAACGGTATGTAGCAGTGATGAGTCGTGCATGAACGAGCCGTTCATTTATGTAGGCTCATTTTGATGAGCCGTGAGCTTACGACTCCTGGAAAACCATACCACGACTCAATTGTACTGTGACTCTTTTTGACAAACGTTACAACAACTTAAGAAAGATTGTTTATTTATCTAAAAAGATAAACATATCTCAGATGTTTGATAGTATTTTTACGCATTTCTACAATGACAAATCTTTAAATAAGGTTCTTTGTTCTAATTTGTTTATATAAAATCGTATACGTCTCTAATTTCTACCAGGCTAAATTTCAATTAATATTTGTCACCATGACGCATGAAAGCAGTTGTTTTCAAGAGTTCACACATTCGTGTGCAGAGAAGAAAAAACTATATTTAAAAGTGTATAGGCACTGTACAGTACGTGAAGTCTAGCATTTGGACTTTTTGTACCAACACCTACCTACACGCTGGGAGCTGGAAACTGTAGAAGCTGGGATGAACTGAGATATGAGCACATGAACTGGGAGACGGCTCTTATTATCTGACTCTTAAATGTGCCGTCGTTCAATTGAGTCGTACCAAAATATCGAGCTGGTATCATAACTCCCGCTCTTAATAAAATGAGTCATGATCCATCGCTAATATGTAACTCCTAATAAGGAACTAGAGCCCAAATTTAAATTTAAAAAAAAATCCGTAATTAAGTTGCTACAAAAATAACAGTTTATTTTATTATGTTTCTAAAGTTAGTTTTCATATAAAAAATAATTTTCAAAGTTTCAATTTTTCAAAGCCGGACAAAACGTTCCAAATCTATGGCCATTCGCCTTTGAGCAGTTTTGAGGTTAGAATGTCAATTGTCAATACAGATATGAGCTTTATTGAACAAAATTTAATATTTTGTTCATGGTAAACCATAACTAAACTTAAGTAATAAAAATATGTACCTTTTTAGAAACTTTTACTTAAAGAATAAAAATAGTATTTAACAATAACATAATCCTAATATCCCTGTTGAAAATTGGTTTGTCCATGAATATTCTAATTTCTATCATTAATAATAGATTTTTTTATATTGAAAAACAATTTAAAATTCGCCAAAACTAAAAAACACAAAACAAAATCGAATTTCAATACAGAATAAAATTTTCATACAAATCCAAAACCAGAATACGTGCGGCCGAGACCCGTGATGTCAGATGTTCTGGATACAATAGTACCAATATAACAGGGTGCTTTGATGATATGATTTTTTATTAACATTTAAATTATTTATAAATTGTACGTATATTCAGAATCGGCGTTTGCTGATCTATATGAATATGTTTTTTACGCCGTATTATTTTTCACTGGAATTCCTTATTACAAAATTCCTAAGATTTAAAAAAAAATGTTTTTGAGCTATCGGTGAAAATTTATTCCTTTTGATAGCACATGTAAAAATGATTCCCTTTACATCAGTATTTTCTTAAGAGACAACTGTGTATAGTATAAATTTTATTTTCTGGATATATTACGAATGTAATTAAGAAAAAAACATATAAAATATCGTTTTAGGGGATTTTGCAATTAACATTGATTGTTTCAGGGGCTTTGAGCTCTACCATATTTAAATAAATAACGTTCTGGCAGCCATGTTGGATTTTAGATATAACACATCACAAACATGTACTCACAAACTCATTTATCTACTCTGATATACTCACTGTGGATGCCGTAAATTTATAATTTACTACGAAATATTATATATATCTCTACATATTGTAATGTCGTATTTTGTAATTAAATATATGATTTATACATTCATTATAAACCATTTCAATTTAAAATATTATTAACTTCATTTTATTTCGATTACATTTTTTCTATTCTTTCATCAGTCCTAATTTTTATATGCCTTCTCAATAGATGCTTATTTCTTGCTTTGTTATTTCTAGATAATTTTTAAATTTTATTTTTGTTATTATACACTCATAATGGCTCTTTATCGCTTATATATTTTTACATTATAGTCTGTGTCTTGTACTTTATGTTATACTATGTAAAGGACGAAAGGCGTTAGGACTGAACGCGGTTGGCGCTAACAAAAAGTTGTAAAAGAAGCGAAGCTAGCAGTCCACAGTGGAGTGCTGATACCAACCCTGATGTATGGCAGTGAGGCATGGAATTGGCAGAGGAAAGATGAAAGTAAACTGAATGCTGTAGAAATGAGATCTTTGAGACACTTTGAGAGACTTTTTGTGTGGTAAAACCATATATGATCGTGTGAAAAATATTGAAATTCGTAAAGAATGCAAGGCTGGTGTAAGCGTAATGAGTAAGATTAAGAAATGGATGCTTAGATGGTTTGGGTATGTGGAGCGAATTAACGCAGAAAGGAGTGTAAGAAGAATATATGACGCGAATGTGAATGGAAGAAGAAGCCGGGTACGCTCGAGAAAGACATGGCACGATCAAGTGAATCAAATACTTGAGTCGGGCCATGTCAGAAGTCGGAATAATAGAAAAGAATGTATAAGACGATGTATGAATGTGAATGAAGCAAGAACTGTATGCCAAGATCGAGTTGTTCGGCAGTCCATCCTCTCTGCCTACCCCTGAGGCGAAACGGCTTGATATTTAATTATTTAGTTAGTTATTATTTATATAAAAAAAACTTCTCTCACTGCTTATTATCATTTTTGTCTATTTACATAATTTGTTTATGCTTCTATGTCATTATTATTATTTATTTATTTTTCCAGTAAAAATTGTGTCCTGAGGAGGCAACTAGTGGTTTCGAAACATTTATTAAATAATGGTAGGAACAAAATAATTTTTATTATTTAATTCAATATTATTCTTGAATAGGTATTTATAAAGCATTCCGAAGCATTTCGAAACCCCAATCAAAACTCAGAGTCCACATTACTGTGCAGTAAACAACTTGAGTTGTACCGAAGTTGTGCTAAGCTTTTAAGATGTTTGGTTCTGCCTGCAATATTCTTCCATTGACATATTTATTATGATAAGTAGTTATTTGCATCAATCATTACTTTACGAGCACAATCACTCTTGTATCTGCAACCGGCACAGTAGTACCATCTGAGTTACCTAACGTTATATAAAGGCAGAGATGGACTTGAGACGTTGCACCGAGAACCGGCAATGGAGATGGTGTTTTTATACGATTTCTTTTAAGAGTTTTGCCATTTTATGAACCAAACTAACAACAACTTGGTTTACGAATATGTAGATACCTAAAATCTTATTCTGGGAACTTTTTCCAGAGCAAATCAACATGGAAATCATTACAATGCAGAGCGAATTCCACGATGAGGTGCAGCGTCTTCTTTCATCAATCTTGCCCTGAATTTTCAGATGGGTGTCTTTGTATTTGATACCCCTCGTGATGTGACTAAGATATGATAACTTGAAAAAAATTACTTAAGCAAATTTAGGTATGTCATTATAGGTACATTTTTATGAAGTAAGAACGCGATGAAGTATTCCTATCTTCTTGTTAAAGACAATTCAACATCGAATATGTTATAAAACATCTTTAAAATATACTATAATTTCTTCAAACGATTGGTATTCACTTTGTGTCGTCATTATTAATAAATGAATTAAACAAAATACTTAATATTCACCACTATATAAATATACATTGATATATACATGTTTCGAAAACGATGCTTTCATCGTCAGGAAAATATGAATACTTATATTATACACATATATTAATATATTAGTACTTGTATTCATATATTCCTGACGATGAAAGCATCGCTCTCGAAACATGTAGATATCAATGTATATTTATAAAGTGGTGAATACTAAGTATGTTTTTAAATTCACTTATTAATAATAACGCCACAAAGTGAATACCAATCGTTTGAAGAAATTATAATTTTTAATTCATTAATTAAAATAGATTGTTTTACTGAAGTACGATATAAATGCAGACGTAACATAAGAGACATTTTAATTTAATTTTAATGAGTATATCTATATTAAAAAGGCATGCTGCCCAAAACTTTCAAAGTTTTTTTGTTATTGAAAAATACAAGGCAAACGGAACAAAATGCCTAACGATATTTGAAATCCTCGACTTTCGACTACTCGGCCACTAACGTTTAACCGTCTAAATCCCTTCAGAACAGAACCATATTCTCGAAACAAAAAAAGCGCAAACGAGGTTTATACGTTCCCTTAATATGAAATAATATTAATACAAATTATTTATTCCTAGTGTTATGAAGCAAGTCCCTAACAACTAAGGTTGACAAACCGCTGACCCAGAATTAACCATAAATAAACATGAGTTGTCTATAGCCGCTCCGTTTGGTAAGGGGAGGGGGTGAAGCGACTTCAGGGGGGTTGGAAAGACAGGAGACATTCATTCTAGTCTGAGGAGCCAGCCTGTCACCAGCTTCTGCACCAACAACGGGTTCCGTTCCAATTTACTTACTTATTTATTTCCCTTTTGCTTTTTGATAAAACTGAAACCATAAAATCACTCAAATTCATTCTATCCTTTAATAATCTGAAGGCGTCCACAGAAATGTTAAAGCTTTTCCTAGAGCCTTTAAATTCAGCTATAAAAATATAGACCTGACTGCGAGGTATTTTTATATAGCAAAAGAGAGTTGTTTTTATTTTGAATTCCAAATTCCTGTTCCCATTTATATGTATTTGTTTTTATTAATGATAACTAAGCGGTAATTTCGAAAATCGTCCATCAACGAACTGACAACACGATTAAAAGACGGATGTATCACTTTTTCGTGTACATCCATCTACCCTGAGAAGAGCTAGTCGGGGATATTTTATATAGATCTATTGATGAACTTTACTAAGATTGTAAATACAAATGTGCTTACGTAACGGAACGAGAGATTCTGTTGTGTGACACTATATCCATCCTTACAGGAATGGTTGATTTCAATGTCCTGGAAGCCTGACGAAAAATATATTTAGGTAAAGTTTATCTTTGGAACCATATATAATCCACCTATGATGAAAAAGGTAAACTTATACGTTCCTAACAAGCATACTCGTGGGAAATCCCATGAACTCTTTTATGCTCCGAAGTCGAGAACTACTGCTTAACAGAACAAGTCAATCAGCAGAGCCACTCAACTACTCAGAGATGCTGAATTGACCGTTGACATGTTCAATGTCACTTTCAGACAGTTTAGCGATTGTCTTTTCACCCATGTTACAAAATAGTTCTAAAACTGCCCCAATTAATTTTCATACTTTTCTTATCAACCTTTTCACTTCTTGCATGTTTGGTACAGATTGTTATCTTTAATATTTTCGTAATTAGTTTTTGGAATACTCTGCCGTGTTGTGCTTCTTCTTTCTTTAGAACTGCGTTACAGAGTCCATCATCAGGGCAGATCCTGATAATGGACACTGTAACGCTAAACTACCTTTATTAATTGCAAAAAAAATTACAAATATTTAATTACTTGTGCCATTTGTCATTCCTAATACTTGTATACGTATATTTTTTTAACCATTTCTTATTTACTGCAATGTTATCTACAGCTATAATCTCTGTAATATATTAGTGTACAACTATTTTACAGAGACTATGAAAAATAAATAAATAAACGTGTATTTTTCCCCTTTCTATCTTCTACTTTCTATTATAATTTTTCCAATTTTCAGCATACTAAATCCATATGTTTACACTAGACTTCATACAAAGTAACTATACTTCATTGGTCACCATAAAACAGGCAGCCGCCTAGTATTGTGATTTAATGTATCTACTCTACGTAAATTTCTCAATTAAATATAATGTACTTTAGAAATAAAATAAATATTTTTAGGTACATTATTTTTTTTAATAAGTTTTATTTAATACCGATAAATTTGAAAGTGCCTAAATGAAATTTGAATGAAATAAAGCAAATATCGATTTTGTGAGTTAAAACCACACATTTTTTATTAACCGTATAAGTACATAGCGCTTCAGACTACCACCGGACAACTCAACTCAACACAAGTGTTCATGAAAAAAACAAAGAGAACTACTCTAATCTCAAATCCATAGACTCGGCGTGAATTTATTGTGCGGCCCTGTCCGCAATTTATCATCGGTGACTACTTGTTTTGTTAATGACACCACATCACCCCCCTCTTTGTGACGTTGTTTGTCACAAGTCAATACCGCCACCAGTCACCAGGACAATCACCGTCAAGCTGTAACGTTAATCATCAACTGACAGAGTTATTGTCCGGCAGTTAGCGGCTAACAACGGCAATTAGCGAAATGCGAAACTGGAATAAATTTGCAATTTTGAGACCGCTCGTGCATCTTTTGGCTTTCTAACGGTCGGGCCACATCGGTGGCACACATTATGGATTTACACGCTTCAAACTGCCGACAAGTGGATGATGTTTTTTTTTTGCCTTGTTATTTGTAATTATGCAGCAAAATGTTTTGTTAATAATATCTAAATAAGTATGCTGATGTATTAGTGTTTGTATTAAGTCGGACTGTGTTTTTTAATAAAGAATAGTAACGTTGGAACATTAAAAAAACTTACCTTTGGAAAAAAAGTTAAGTTTGGAAAAAAGTAACTTTGGAAATAACTTTGTAATGTAATATTATTAAATGAATCACTTTAACCTTTACGTATCTGAAGGTAAAAATTTAAGATACGATCCGAAGGCGGGGTCACTCGGGGCCCCCATAAAATCCCGAAGCGACCGTATTATCTCTTAATATTTCTTTTGGACTTTTCAGTAATTCTCAGATATAGTTACTATCGTTTTACTCGGACATCGCCCAATTTTTACCAGCGGTCAATCATTAAGTAAATGTAAAATGGTAAAAGTGATGGTACGAAGGCGAGCATGACTCAAATACAATCCAGTAAAATACACCTTTTAAGACCATCGCGGTTTGTTTGCGACGAAATATTTAGGATCCGGGTGAGGGGTAGGGGAAAATAATTTCAAATGCTAAATAATTTCGTCTGATTTTGAAGTATTATTAAATTAATATCTTAAAAAATAGAAACAGCATATTTTTTTTTTAAATGCAGATCGATTACCGAATATAGTTTTTCTAAGATTACCTAAATTATAGAGTGTGTGATGTAAAAGTAAGCTCAGATTTTGCAAAAAACTCTTATTCGGTGTTTATTAAGTTTATTACCCCCCTTTGGTACGGGAGTGTTAACATTGGATATCACTTATAGTTGATTACACCAAGTTACAGTATTTCAACTCATTCAATGAATATTCTCCTGTGTTGTTTACGATTGACTCTAAACATTTTGACCTTTTTTGAAGTGAAGACGTCGCAAACCCAATTTTGGAGAACTGCGTCGTTATCAATTGTTAGATATGAAGATCGACGAATGTGGAATAACCGCAAACCCAGGTATTTAATAGCGGCTTTTGTAATGTTAATTGCCCGATATAGTTCTTCTTACAAACAGCAGAAAAAGATGTATTATTGTTTTTGTGTTTATTTCGTAGATCTTCCTTTTTTATTTAAAAAAATAAAAATAATATCAATCGAATTTATTAATGTTATTATTAAGTTCTGCAAGCATTTTAGTTTTTTTATTATTGTGATTTTTCTCAAATTCATTTTTCGTGGTTAGACACTTCAGACATTTTAGGCAACATCAATTTATGTGGGGGTAAATAGAATCATATAAATTAGTCGTTTCAACGTGGCCTAAGCACAGTTTACAAATGGCTTTGAACGCTGAAACGGCTGTCACAATAAAACATAAAAAAACACTAAACTGCTTGCAGAACTAAATGATAACATTAATAAATTTGATTTACATTAAATAAAAAAAAAATAAAATAAAATAAAATTTTTTAAAAAAAATTAAAAAATTGTTTTTGGTACTGAAAAACTTCATTTGTTCAGCAATTTACATAATTTTTTTTATTGTTTATCTCAATAGAAAATAATTATAGAAGATTGTTCGACCCCTTTCTCATAGATGATAAAATGATAATAAATGTAAGTACAAAGATATGTTAAATTTTAAGAAACTATTTAGGTGTACCTATAATAAAGGTTGGGTTGTATACATAATATGTAACGATTTGGAAGTTTTGTGATCCATGTAAAAGTACATATAAAAATTGAATTGCATATGCCCAGAGATTCAAGATTGATTTAAAAATTAGTCGGTACCTCTAAAAATGTGTTGTTCAGCGGTTAGCGATAATTGTGAGTGAGCATTATAAAATTGGGATATACAAAAGGAAGGAGACAAAATATAAAACAAAACAATGGAACAGTGAGGATAAGGTATGCTCACATGCAACAGAATGGAACGACACATAAGAAAAGAAAGAGATAGAACGTCAAAGAAAATATATCTAATACGGGACTCTAAGTTAAATTAAGTTGATTATTATGAATATTACAACCAATTTTAATGACTTTCTTTATTTTTAACGGTTCTAAATGATCTAATCTAATACTAAAACTATTTTTGCGTAAAATATTAGCGCCGGTGCTGTGATTATAGTAATGATGTTTTCATTATGATTAGATGGTTGGTGAACTCTGAAAAAAAACAATGACTATTTAAACATCTAAGATGTTCTTTGATTTCAGCATTGACATTACCTGCTGTTTTTCCGATACAAAGAGCCGAAAACTTATTACAATTAAATTTAGTGGCTTATTTGGTCGACCTTATAACTTCAACTTCAACTATATATCGTGAATTGCATTAAAAAAACCAAGGCATTTTCAGAGATTTACGTAAGGCATGGTGGTATCTCATATAGAAAAAAAATCAATATATTAAATGATATCGGAATTATTGGCAAGGTTAGGTATTGATTTCAAAGCTATCTAACTCATAGAGGACATAATGCCAAATTAAACAACTCACCAGGTGAACCTGAAATTTTGTATTTCGGAATTCATCAAGGGACTGTCATCGGACCAACTTTATTTATAATTTATGTCAACCAAATGTTAACATTATCCATTAACGGTTAAATTATATCTTTTGCTGATGATTCTGCAATAATTATCAAAAACAGACATAGAAAGAGATTACCAATGCAACCAATCACGACATAAAAAATATCAAATAATGAATCGATAACAGCCTATTATCACTGAACACAGAAAAAAAAACATATTTTCCCTTCTCTCTACAACAGGAAGCACCAACAAATTTAATCAACATAACCATTCACTCTAAAAATTGTATAAATTATATTACATGTAATACGGCCTGTGCTGAACTAAATCATAAGTTTAATATAAAATATCTTGGAATCATAATAGATAAAAACGTTAAATGAAAGTCCTTATCAACCTCACTGTAGAACGAATAAGTAAATGTATCTATGCCTTCTATAACATACGTAACATATTAAACAAGAAAACAATTAAAATAGCCTATTATGCATCATTTCACTATGGTATTATTGAGTGGGGAGGGGCCTATAAAGTCTCACTACAGCCAATATTACAATTATAAAAATAATAATTAAAAACATCATTAAAAAAAATCATAAAACTTCCATAATCCAGAGGTTTTTTGAGAATTTAATGTACCGTCTATCACAAAATTATATTAAAGAAACGCCTTATTTCAAATTTACAAAGAATTTTCATCAATAAAATTAACCCCACTAGTAAAAGGAACTGATTCAAAAGAAATGGTTTATAGACATTCCAATGCCAAGAACGACCACGGCTACTTGTATTTTGGTATAAGGCGGTACAATATATTATTATTAATTACAAAATTAATATAACCGAAAATTTTAAATACGAACAATTCGAAAAACAAATTAACTCTCTGGTGTTAGGTAATGATATATTGTACCCTTAGTGTACACTATGTAGCATATAAATTACTATTCGGTTATTTTTTATAATTATTCTAAAAGTATTTTGTTGATTTACGTTTGTAGTTATATAATAAGTTTTTTATGTTGTTTACATATCACCTGCTATGTATTGTTTTTTTTATTATGTATGAAAACACTCCTCCCATAACCTGAGCTACTGGAGAGTAGAACAGTAAGAAGTAAAACAATCGTGTATTATGTTTTATTTATGTATTTTTTTTTGTAATAAATAAATAAATAAAAATTATCGTTTGAACTAACTAACTAACTAACTAACTAACCATCACGCCGTTTCCCCGCAGGGGTAGGCAGAGAGGACCGCCAAACAACTCGATCTTGGCATACACTTCTTGCTTCATTCACATTCATACAAGGCCTCATACATTCTCTTCTGTTATTCCGACTTCTGACATGGCCCGACTCGATATTTGATTCACTTGATCGTGCCATGTCTTCCTCGGGCGTCCCCGGCCTCTTCTTCCATTCACATTCGCGTCATATATTCTCCTTACACTCCTTTCTTCGTTCATTCGCTCTACATGCCCAAACCATCTAAGCGTCCCTTCCTTAATCTCGCTTCTTAATCTCCCATCGTTTGATTTAATTAAAAATTTACCTATATTGTTGTTTGTATAAAAAGCCTTACTTCAGATGTAAGGTTTTTAACGCTATGTATTGGTAACCAAGAATATTATTACTTTATTAATTTATTTTTATATATTAATGATGCATACAAAATATCTATGCTAATAATGTTTTAATCTAATATTTCAAAAGTTAAAACGAAAACTGAACAAACTTAATTTTCACCACACACGAGCGAAGCAAAATGATATTATGAATAATCGTAAATTTAAAATTGATTTCTTACAAAAGAATTATAAATATATCTTCACTAAGTTATATAATTCACTTTCACGGACCATAAAAAAAACAGATAAGGGAAATTATTTCAAAAATCAAATCAAAACCTGGCTTAAAGAAATTAAAGAAGAGGAGTTATCCCGCATTTTGAAAAGAACTTTGTAGGAGCTTAAAAACAACCAGTTTTTAAATAAAACCTAGTCCCCTTCAGTACAGGAACACCCAGTGAGGAGGACTAAGAAAAACATCCGATATTGTTTTGTTAGCTGTGTAAAATTTTTTATAACTAAACGAAAAAATATGTATTGAAACTAAATTAAAAAAAAATTAAAAAAAAACATACACACATTACTTTATCTATGCAGGTGGCCAAAAAAGAAACTAATGAAGTGAAATATTTTTTTGTGCAGATATCCACATTGCCTACAGTAGCGACGCTCCCAATTTCACAGATAGGTGTGTACAGCTATAAATGGATCTATTCTACTTTGTTTTTGTTTCGATGAAAATAAAATAACCAATTTACTCTTGTTACCAGACAATATAAGATGCAATTCACCATTTAATAGCGTGGCACAGATAATTTAGAGATTTGTTACACCAAACAAATAACATCTGGCAAACGCCATGTTTCTATTTCACCGCAAAATCTTAATTAGGAAGTAGAAAATCTGTTTGCGCTTGTATTATTCAGAAAAAACTCTCGCACAGTGAGTTCTGGCATTATTAAACTTTTCAGTCTGGAATCAACATTTTCAGACGTTTAGATTATGTAAAATGTTATCTAAAACATAACTGCAAGTACCTGAATACATAATTTTTAATTTAATATAAATCAAATATAATAATCATATTATCAAGTGCTGCAAGTATTTTACTTTTTTATTATTGTGACAGCTATTTCGGCGTTCAAAGCCATTTTCAAACTGTGGTTAGGCCACGTTGAGATGACTTATTTATGTGATTTTATTTACCCCCACCCAATTTCAATTTTTATGGTTGCGAATATGATTTATTACCGGTGTAACCGATTTACTGAGAAAATAATTGTGACAATAGATTAGATAGACAGACAAAAAGCTGTAACAATAATAATTAAAAAAAATAAATTGCATTAAATTGAAAAAAATGGGGTTCTACGAATTAAACACAAAAAGCAATTAATAAGTATTTGAATGGCCACATAATCACGCCCAAACTATCTCAACAAATAAAGCGTGTATAGCTATCGCGTTAGGCTAGGTCATAACAGTCATCAACCAAAAAAGATTTAGAAAAAAGACTGTCGAAAGTTTTTGCAGTTGAAGAATGGTAAATACTTGAAAATTCCGAATCAGTCCCTCCACCGAGTTGGTAGTAAGTTGTGAGTCAGTTATGGTAAATGCCGTAAATGGGTTACTAATAATACTTCCTGACTTTGTGTTAGTTGTCACGAGAAAAGTATGTCCTTTCTAAACTGTAACAAAATACTTTTGCAAGATAATGTGGGCAAACTATAACAGACGGAAAGGTTATTCACCCCGAAAGTGAAAGATCCTTACATAAACCTTCCAATAAGGAACTTCAGTCCATTATTATTACTTTTTATTTGAATAATAATATCGTTCCAACTCTGTACTTTTTTCTTATCTCTTTATATTATTTTAATTACCATTCCTACAATAATTAAATTATCCGGTAAATATAATTGATTTATCTGTACCTACTATTTTTCACGTCTCTTTATACATAATTATTGTGCTATTTTTATAGGGCGCCGGCAATGTTTTTTTATTTATTTTATTTATTTATTTATTCATTAACGCCCCGAAGGGCTTTTACATATTTTAATATTAAAATGATTATGTGTACAGAACTTAAAAAAAATAACATGATGCATAGTTGGTATATAAGTGTAATATATTTATAATATATATGAAGATATAATAATGTATAAGTGCATGCATGCCTTTGCAGGAATTATGGAATCATTGCATTTTTGTGGTGTAATTTTGAATTGTTCATGGTGAAATATAGGCCTTTGGCTCGCTTAGTATTGAATTTGGTTGCGAAATCTTGACTTGGTTATTTGCACTTGACAACTTGTTTGTTTCAGAGGTCGTTCAACTGACGTGTTGTTATTTTTGTTTACGTTTTTGAAAGGCTTGAGTTTATTTATCATATCCACGTTCGATATAAAAGTGATGAGTACAAAGTAAATTTTAATTCATTTATTAATAATGACACCACAAAGTGAATACTTATCTTTCGAAGAAATAATAATCATTATCTTAAATACCGGCATTTTTTGAAAAGTTAGTTATAACACGTGAATTAAAGTTTAAAGATTCAATTTTTCGAGGATCTCCAAAACGCTCCAAATCAATGGCCGGTTGGGCGTGACGTCATATCTGAAGATGGTTTGATCGTTTGATGATTCAATACTCGGTTTTGTTGGCAAAAATTCGTGACTCTTTTAAATTCCAAATTTAACCGCTTTTAATTGGAGGACACACGTGTAAAATGTCAGCATCTCGTCACTATGTTTGCAGTGTACCATAGCGTAAAAATACAATCATTGCCGCACTCGAATAAAATGGGTGTTTTGAATGTTCCGAACTGCGGTTCAGAGGTTACAATGTCAAATGTAAAAACATGGATGAGCTTCACCATAAATAATTTTAATTTTGTATTTAATTCGTAGTGAATCATAACTAAACATACGTAATAATATTATGTACCTGTTTAGAAACTTTAAGTCAAAGAATAATAGCAATACTTATGATTCAAAAATTTATTTAATATTAACGGTATAAATATACCATAAACATTAATTATATGTCACAGTTACAAGCATAAGAATATAGCACAAATAATTTTAAAAAGTAACTTTAAATGTGGCATTGGGTCGTATAGTTATATCAGAGAGTATATAAAGAATAAAAGTTCATGAATGATGTAAAAGTAAAAGATATGCGTACATATTAAATATATAGCAAACTCAGGTTAAATTAATGTTGATTGAAAATATGATATGGTATAGCCTTCTTGTACTTACCTTCCGTGCAGTTAAATAGATCGGCTACATCTGTGTATCTATTACTAACTTCGTGTAATCTGGGTACAAGCGAGTGTTTGTAATGCTCAGTCCTGGTGTTGTTACAGTTAAAAAGGATTTTGGAACGAGTAGCTCTCGTAGGTATATAATTGGTTGTCGATTTGCCTACTACTGTATAATATTTACCTAATTAATAACATTATTTTTTCATTAAACAGCAATTGCAGAGCTTAAAGTCAATCAAAATAAGATTAAATTTCGACAAAACTAAAAAAATTGAAATTCAAAACATAATCGATTTTTTTTTCTCCATACACATCTAAATCGAGAATACGCGCGGACGTAACCCCGTCCCCTCAGATGTCGGGAATGCGATGGTACCAACATACGTTTTGATGATATAGTTTATTTTAATTCAGAAAAATATTATAGTAAGAACACTTTGACAGTCCAATTGGGAAGTTCCCATTTTAGGAGAGTCAAATTGACAAACTTTTAAAATATGAGAAAAAATGGTACAATGGAAAAAAAAGTATAGGATTATTATATATATCACATAACAGTTTAATTAATGTGTGAAGTTAGATGAGTAATGGTTATTGCTATGTAAAAATGAATTTAATATTTGGTATCAAAGGTTGACACATTCATCAAAAGGTGTTGTCTGTCATGAAACAAGGTTAAGGAATAATATGTTAGAATCTCATATCTTAAAAAACAGCATTTAGAAAATATCACTCTTTTAGCTTATGTACAGTACGCGTACATAAAAACATGTGTACATACATGATAGCCTTTAAATAATGAATAAATTCCACGTATGATAATAAAACTAATATTCAGAAGCAGCGTTTGTCGATCTATATAAATATATATATTATGAACGCCATATTGTTCACAGGAGTGCTTTATTACGAGGAGTTCCATCAACTCTGCCCTGCGGTGAAAAACAGTTACTTGATTGAATTGTTCGTGAATAAAAAAAGATATTTGTAATTTTAATCAATTCAGTAAAAAATGGTAGTAATAATCGTTTTCATTTTAGAAAAGAAATTCTATACCAGAGAGTGGGAGCTTTTCATTAGACATTTCCACAGAGAAAACAATGCATAGAGATGCTCTAAAACGGAAGGGGAAGAAACCAAAATAAGGAGAACGAGCGGCGTGCTTGGACGGGTCACTGACATTTGATTTACGAATAAATGAATCCCGACAGTCTTCAGACAACTCGCATTGCATTGCAAAGAATTAGTATTTACTCTTCTAAAAGCAAATCTGCTAATGATCAAGTCATCTTTTTTATAATAATGACTTGTGACGTGTGGAATTCATGGAAAATCTCCTTTATTCCCGTAGATGTGGAACAGATTTCAAAATAATCCAACAAAAGTAAAACAGTAAATAAGAAAAAGTTTCGGCTTGTTTACAAAAACAGAATATTTTGTTGGAGTATTTATTTGACCCTTTTTACAAATGTTTTAAATTTGCTTAACGCAGTCAATATCACGTAATAGTAACGTGGACGGCTTCGATTTCGTACCACTAACACTGTTAACGTATTATGTAATTGAATAAGTAAAATACACTAAACATGAGCTTATCTGTGGAATGCAATGCGATAGTTTGTTTATTCTCTTTACCAAATGTATTTTTACAACGTTTCAATGCGCAGGAAATCACAAAAAAATCATCGAATGACGCGCTCGCCGCCAGTCAATACACGAATGATGGCGTCAGGTATTCGAGAATTGCGTGAACCCGCCTGGTGCCATATTTGGTCAAAATGGTAAGAAAATTTGGCTATTATTGCACGTCTATCCATTCGGGCGTCAGCGGTCATTTCGAATTTCGGATTGGGGTAATGACCTAAACCAGTACATTTTTAAGGCAGATTTTTCACCGATCTTCGATAGCCAATCAACAAAAAATTGGCGTCATATTAATGATTCAGCGGACGTGAAACCCAAAAAATACCCGGCAAACTGACCTAGATTTTTTTTATAAACATAAAATCTAAGTATGTTACCTGCAGTATTAAAAAATCCAACAATGAATCACTATTTTGACCACTCATGATACGGTAGGTAGAATTCGGCGAGTTGATAAAACTTACCAGTTGGTATTCCCAGACGAAATGGTCCGTTCTAATTTAGACATCAATGAAAACAAAAAATACCAATCAAGATGGGTATAGTTTTAATACGTCGATGCAAGTAAAAAAAAAATACTTGCCTTGGCGACCTTGATCCAAGAAAGGAAATGTGTTTTTAGGGTGACCACAGTTGGGCAAATACTTAAAAAAATGAAAACATGTCCACTCATTTCTTTGGCGTATTTAAATGTTAACTTTTCTGCAGAAATCTATTTTCGAAAGCTGCGATGAGCTCTGGTGTAATAAAATTTGAATATTTGTTTCTGTCAGTATTTTCAAAGTTAGCACAATAATTTTTTCAGCTCGTAACTTCATTTTCACGAGATAAAAATATTAATTTGACGGAAAAACAAAAACCGTGTATGAATATGGATGGGGCAAGGAATGGGTCAGGATTGATTTAGGATGATCCATCTTCTCTGCCTATCTCTGCGCTGAAATGGCACGATGGTTATTTAGTTATTTTACGAGTATATGTGTAAAGAACTATGTAATAATACAAACATGACGGCTTCCGTGGTTGAGTAGTTACGATCTTTGCTACGAATCCGGAGGTCGCGGGTTTAAATCCCGGCGTGCGCACGAATAAATTATTTGATTAATTTGTATTATTTCACAATTTTTTCATTCAAAATAATAAAAGTTCCAGAGTTCCAAACATCACCGTTTTGAATCGAAAGGTTTCTTCATGGTTTTACCCGTGTTTGGTGACCAGACCTGATTAGCCAGGCCTTTGCCACCTTTCTAACCGTCATCTCCTCCCCCCCATCATAGTCTCACTAGCTCCAGACGGTTGGAAGCAGTTGGGACTCTTGTGCGGTACTCACCCAAAAAAAACGTTAATTAGTAAAATTTGATTTCATTTTGGAATATGTATAAAATATTCCGCGACTTAAATACGCACTGAAATATCTTTCTTAGTACTAAAAATTAACAGAGATATTCTCAATTCTTATCAAAATAACAATTATATAAGCAGGAAAACAAAAAAATCTACCCCAGGAACGTAATTACTGGCCATGTTTGCAAAACTTTTAAAGTAGTTTTTATAATAAAGGTCAGAATGAATTAATTATAGGTCACCCCAAAAAGATCACGCATTTTGAATCCTATATATTGATCAGCCTTGAATGTCAGATATATCTCCACTTCATCTTAATGTAATAATGGTACACAGATGATTTTTTACCAACACTCTATTTTACATTTAGTTCTAGACCGACAGCAATTGATTTAATGCATTGTTATTTAT
The DNA here is from genome assembly GCA_022606495.2 of Halesus radiatus. Taxonomy (NCBI): domain Eukaryota; kingdom Metazoa; phylum Arthropoda; class Insecta; order Trichoptera; family Limnephilidae; genus Halesus; species Halesus radiatus. The sequence goes on from JAHDVE020010464.1 coordinate 55,025, forward strand.
AGACTACTGTTGCAACAAATATGATTTTTGAATGGCATCACGATTAGTTGCTTTGATGGTAGTACCATCCAGGTCAGTACATAGTTATGAAGATAGGTATGGGGAGGTTAAAAAGTTTGTTGAATAGGTGTTGGAAATATTGTATCCGGCATTGTTCTGCAAAATAATGTCATCAATAACGTTCAATCACACGGGGCTAATATGCTCGACTTGTTCCTCACCAGTGACCTACTTGGGTAAAAAATGGATACTGACTAAAAGATGGACAATGACTGTCTGGTGCAATTCAATGGAAGCACTCATAAGTAATAAAGCCTCAATTGATATGCTTGGCGTAAGTATTTCAGACCAGCTCAAGTATCGGGGTCTCTATAGAAGCTCGAGTAAATCTGGTATAAGCTAGCAGATTCTTCAATATTGACCAACCGCTACTACTATACAAATCAGAAGTACGTCCGACAGTTGAATTTGTATGTCACCTCTGGGCTGGAGCTCCCAAATACTCGATAAAACTGCTTGATTCTGTGTGAAGGAGAGTGGTTCCTCTGATTGACAATACGTTTTTAACAGACCTACTGCTTTACATATATCTCAATGGAGCCTGCTCGAAGGAGCTAGCAGCGTTGATCCCACCGCGCCGGTGCACGTGCGTAAAACTCGATTAACACGAGCGGAACAACCGTTCACAGTTGATGTTGACTTCACGAGATCGGGTCGTTTCCTTCAGCCCCTTCCCTAACCCGTCTCACAACGTTTCCCAACCGAGTAGCGATATAGTTCCCCTGTGTGTGCTTTACAGAAATGCTCGTGTGAGGTAACGCATAAAATAAAATAATAATCTGGGACAGTGGTAATGGATATATCTGTAATACAGAATACTCACTATTACAATTATACAGTCCCTGCAGGCGACCAAAGTAGCGAAAGATGGATAAACCCACTGTTTTTTTAAACCACTTCTTTTGCATCCAAGAAATTTCAACTAGCAACGCCATCGACTGCAAAGTTAAGTATGTTGGTATGTAACTTTATTATTTATCTCACACTATATAGACAGAGAGGATGGACCACTAAACAACTCGATCTTGGCATACACTTTTTGCTTCATTCGCATTCATACAACGTCTCATACATTCTCTTCTGTTATTCCGTCTTCTGACATGGCCCGTCTCCAGTATTTGATTCAGTAGATCGTGTTATGTCTTCCTTGGATGTCTCCGATTTCTTACTCATTTTCGCACCATGCCCACCTCTTTAAATTCTTGCATACAATTATTCACGTATAGATTGAATAACCACGATTGTTTTAGCATCACAAATGAACAAACCGATAGATGAACGCGTATCTGTCATTTTGACATTTCAACTTAATTTGACACTTCTGTAAAATGCACTCATCTTTAAGTTTCTAGGTAACGTTGGCATGAAAACGTTTTGTCCTCGCTAAAGTCTCTCGGTCCCACAGTATCTTGATAATAAATCGACCGTGAACTGGTAACATTAGTAAATTTTACAGGTGGAAGATAAAACGTTCTAATTTTTTTGGTCCGTGAAGTTAGTAGAAACTTACATGAACTATTTTTTAATATTTAAAGCAATATCAGAATAACGATAATATTGTTATTGTTATTGAATTTTAACAACGGCTTGTTAAAATACATCGCCATTTGACGTTTGATTGAAGTTTATCATTCAGTGGAGTACATTGCTCTATGACCAAAGGTAGGCTGTGTATACAATTTCAAGTTGGGTCGTGAATTGTACATTGAATATTTAAAAATAACCATTTTATTATCATACTAGCTGATGTGTACCCGGCCTTGCTCGGATACAATAATTTATTTGACAGCGAAAGTAACTATCTCCAAATAAAGAAATATTCATTTGAATATTTTATTTCATTCCAAACGTTTATTTTTTTCAAAGTACATAAATCATAAACTTCTAAGTAGGAACCTACTCGTGTTTTCCATTTTAAAAATATTCTACCCAAAAAACTTTCTTTTGAATATGCAATCTGTGGCTAACCAGAGTGTTATATCTATGGGGTAAACTAAATAAAACATGGTGGGTTCAATGGTTTTCATACTAATTTTAAAACGTTATAGCAACAGTTTCAAATATTGGTTTCATTAAAATTACTTTCTAAACCTTTCCGGTACTAATAAGGATAATCTGTGCTATTTTCAGCGAAACCAGTAGAGTAATTTTTGAGAGAATCGAGGACAAACAAACTTACAATGATTTTTATATATGATACCATATATAGAAGATTTGGCTGATTGTTACTTATGGACAATTGAATAAATGAACTTCCGAGTGCTTACCTATTTATTAGAACATTGTTGAATTAAAAAAAAACTGTTTTCTTTAATTTAAAAACAAATTAATGTAATTATTAAGTATTGCAGTTACTTTACCTTTTTATTATTTTGACAGCTGTTTCAGCGTTCAAAACCATTGTTTACTGTGGTTAGGCCACGTTTACTTATTTAATTAATTCTATTTACCCCCACTGAATTAAATTTTTTTTATGTCTAACATGATTTATTACCAGTAAAACCGATTTACTGAGAAAATAATTGTGATAATAGATAATCTAATTGAAATTGTTTTATAGTGACGTGAACGCTATTGACTTATTTAAATGTTTTATATTGTTTAGGTCTTGGGAACATACTGAGAAGTGCCGTTAAAAAAGTGGAGTTCTACGAATTAAACACAAAAGCAATTAATAAAATTTTCTTTATGGTTTGCTATTTTCCTAGAGTAGGCACAGCTTTTCAGACTATATGGACTGCACACCACCGATGTTCTCCGTGAATTACGTGAATCGCGAACATTCTGGAAAATACGAAAAATCAAAATTGTGGGTTTGGAAGCCTAGAAATTCGACTAACACAAAATGTGATTTACGTAAAGGACACAAAACGTAATTATTGCGACAGGTCGTTATTGTAATTAATCGACCTTATTGTCTAGAAAACCAAGATATTTTCCATCGTAATAGTTTTACTATAGAAAAACACGCACCTTGCTAATGCGCAATTTGAATTTACTTATAATCGCTTCTCATGCCTTGTCTCGTAAACCAGAAGCCGACCTGTTACAACACACGGTTTGTGTACCTCGTTGGTACGTCTCCCAGAGATTCAACCAATTGATTATTCAAATGAACAGCAAAATAATGAAGATTAAACGTTCTACCGATCGTAAAGTTCACGTGTCGAAAGCATTCCTTAATCCTATGCAGTTACAAAATTCTTGATTACCTTAAAAGGTAGGTACAAAATACACACGTTGATATCCGTTTAAAATCGTTTATGTAAAATATTCGATTTTTATTTCTCATTTTTGATGCTGTGAATAAAAAAACAAAGTTTCACTGTCCGGAGAAAGTGAACCTATGGCACCCTCTATTACAGAATTGGCAGAGGAAATACATGGGAAGACAAGCATAATGGGAAGAGAAAGTTTTCTGTTTGCTTAATAACAAATCACAAGGCTAATAAGACAATTCAGGATGTTTTTCATAGTCCTCCTCACTAGGAATTCCTGTACTGAGGCGGACTATGTTCTATTTAAAAACTGATTGTCTTAAGCTCCTACGGTGTTCTTTTCAAATTGCTGGATAACTTCTCTTCTTGACATATTTGAGTCTGGTTTTTATTTTGTTTCTGAAAAAATCTACCTGTTCCGTTTTTTTAGTTAATACTGGTGGGAGTGAATTATAGAGCTTAGTGGAGAGATATTCATAGTTCCCTTGTTTTAAATTTGGGTAAATTCATAATGGCAGATTAGACGCCCTGTATTTAACGTATCCTGCGTGTACCTACCCGTAATACAAGTCTGATAGCACTGTATAATGTATTTAAGTCTGCAAATAACTATTTCCAAAATTCTCCCATTCAAAGACTGCACAGACTTGGTAAAAGGTATTGTTCTATTGATATTTACCGTTACGAAACTGTTTCCAAACCAAAAAAATTGTTTATTCGATTGTGTTCAATAAACATATCAAGTTTATTAATGTGCATCTTTCTAAATTGCATTTAGTACTATGTTTTGTTCTGTAAAACACCATAAATGTGGATATATTTTGGAATCATTTGAAACATTTACTCCTACCGAGGTGATCAATTCTACATACTCGTACGTACATATTATTTTAAAAATTATTTTTTTCTTAAATTTAAATGAGAACTCATATAGTGCTGTGTATGGGTAACTTAGGTAAAGGACTATTATATTTTATGGATCTCCCTTATCTCGGTATTTTTTCTTCATTCCCATGTTCAAACAGTAAGACATGTTACCTTGTAAAACTCTATGTAAAAGCCCCATGGGAGTTAAATAAATAATGTCATTCTGGTTAGCACCTGTATTGTGAAAATTAGGTTTCATCCGTTTTTTTTCCTAATATTTTGAAATGTTTGATTAAAACATTCATAGTCCAGTTTTTTGGATGTTAGGAACCGTGCGAATTTTTCATTTGTCGGCGTTCTTG
>JAHDVE020010465.1:0-68556 GCA_022606495.2 Halesus radiatus
TAAGAACCAGTACGAAAAGTGCTGTAACTGTTTAACAAACAAGTTTAATGATGATTTATTCTCTTTTTAGAGAGCATTCCCTAAGTCGCATGCGAGTATTTTGAAGTAAAGCGACTATAAAACTCCCAGAGGAGAGTGCGAGATGCATAGCGAAGTGCTCCAGATAGGAAGTACAGAGTAGTGATTGGTTTAGTTGATCAGAAACCATTCTCGATAGAAGGCAAACGGGAGATAGTCAACACTTTGTATGTTTAGTGTTGTTCGCATCACTATCCGCGCTATTCCAGAAACACGCGGTTATCTGAGGAGCTTTCAGCGGTGAGAGGTATATTCCGAATTGCGCGATTTCAATTCCCGGCTGTGCTTGTACGATTGAATGCAGCGGAAATGATATCCCAGAGGCTTGAATGTGTTAACAATCCTATATGTTACATTATCTAGCAAGTGTCTGTTGTCTTTTAATCAATGTCTATGATACATCTGTAATATAATTTTCTGCAGATCAGGTCTCTCTCTCAACAAGCTCTTTACAGTGAACATTATATAATAAAGGTTCTATGTTATCCAATTAAATACCAAAATGGTCTTAATTCTCCTTCGAATGAGAAAAAGCTTAAGTTTTTTTAAGAAGCACCCAGAGATTTTTTTTAGAACAGCGCCTATGGTTGAATATTTTTCCACAAACAAAGTGAAGATTTGATTTATTTTTAAGAAATGCATAGAGCTTTAACGTATCTACATATACATATTATTACTAGCTGATATGTACCAATAAGAACAAACTGCTATTTTCAGTAAAATCGGTCGAATTCGAGGACAGACAGACAGACATACATTCATTTTTTTTTTTAATCACGGAGTTTACTAAAATTGCCATGATACCAAAGTATTCAAAGTAAGTCAAAAGTGGATGTAAACGTTTCTTAATTGAAATGATTTCCATTATATGCCGGCCTTAACGGTCGACACCTAAAAAAATAAGCATTTTGGAAGTTGCTAACTCCAGAAATACTACGAATGATTTATCTGTAAATTCTATACCGGTAATTCGAAAAATATACAAGGTTTTAAAACACAGTAAATCTCAAACTATAATATTTAAAATTCCATATTAAATACGTGCCGGAATATTGATAAAACGTTCAAAATTGCCTTTCAAACAGTACCTAAATTCAGACGTTTTTGGATATATTTCATAAAATTTAAAGATAACAGTATGAGGATTTTTGTCTTTTGAAACCTTAAACATTTTCCTAACTACCCGTATAGAAATTACAGATGAATATTTTCTGAAACTTCTTGTAGTAGCAATCTACAAAGTGATATGTTTTGGAGTGCTGGCCCTTAAGCCGAGTATCCAACGCATAGGGCTTGAATTATGGCGTCGCGAGTTCAAACCTCTGCAAGTATCACAAAATTGCACAAGCAACAATTTCAGGGTTTTATAACGGAAGTAAGGAACATTGTCAGGATTGTCGAGTTATTCGTAACCCGAGAATATTCGTCATTCTTCAAATACGTATAATAATTATGCAGGAACCCACAGAGTCCTTTTTGTTCCCGATGGGGAACAAGTAACTAGATAGCAGTAGTCTTTTGTTCTTTTTGTCCTCGTTGGGTACCCAAAGGGAACAAAAAGATTCTACTGCTGTCTAGTTACTCGTTCCCCATCGGGAACAAAACGAACTCGAGGGGTTAAGAACCCAAAGAACACTGTAAAAATTAAATTAGTTCTTAATTTAATGGAAGGTGGCAGTCCACTCTAATGTAACGCATACGTTTCATAATTCGAGTTTGCCCATAAATGGAACATTATATTGATCGCTGTTTTAATTCAATTCCATACACAAAATAAAGCACAGACTGCAGGATAAGTGTAACCGCGAACAATCCAGTCTCCCAGATAAATGTGGAAATATTCAGTTTCCCCGCTGTAGTCACTAGTCTAATGGCGTGCGGCCATTACGTCCCGTGGAAAACATCCCCGCGGACGCGAGTACTGCATCTACCCGGGCATTAGGATCTATTAGGATATAAGTGCTTTACACGAGATTATAGTGTTTGGCCAGGAGCGGTCATATTAAGGGAATGTGAGGAAATTACACGATATTTTAAGCAAAATATTTTTATTTATCTCTGATAAATAACATTTTTTTCAAAGCAAATGTTAAGTTCTGCTAGATTGCTTATTGCATGACGTCAATTTAGGTCAACGAAAAAATTGGTGAATTATAGCTCGACTATTTAAAGTCATCTTATTTACGTGTTTTTTTGGGGTTGCAAGATATTTAACGACTTATTAAAACGATTTTTAAACTTTTTATTTTTGATCTGACCGATTTCAGCCTATCACGGCCATCTTCAGACTGGTATAGTTTTTAATTAATCTAGGGGTGGCAAGTGATATTTTTTATATATATTTTATTTATCAGTATTGCCATATCGTGATTTTATGTACCGTAGGGTTTAAGGGTAAACGACACCTAATACGCGGGTTAGGTTCTGAAATGATAATGTGGTTGGTTCCTACCTTAATTGCTATTTATCCAAACCTTACCTTCCAAACCAAATACTACGTTTTTGAAAAATTGAACACATTGAAAAAGTACTTTCGGGAGCATGTTCGTTCATGACATCATTCGGTAAGTGTTTGGTTATAGTTGTCCTTTTTAACCTTTAATCGATCCCTTATTATAATCAACCAAAACCATAATTATTTTGTCGTCGTTGTTTACAGTCCACACAACAGTATTACATTCGAAACCCCACAATTTTCGTGTAGGCAGTTGCGTTTGTAACATTTTTTATTGTAGGTTTAAATGTTTACAGTTTACGTGGATTGCCAACTTTTTGAGGGAGATTCAGACGGTGCTAACGGTTTCATCTCTTCCTCGCATTCAATAAATGATGGCGTCCCACAGGGATCGGTTCTGTCACTGGTCTAGTCTACTTTAATGGAAGCAATCTTCCCAACAATTTCTCCATTGACATGTTTGGTGTAACATTAAGTGACCAACTCAGGTATGGGGGCTCCATCGAAGCCAGAGTAAAGATAGCCTCTCAGAATCTGGGCGTATTGTACAAAGCCCGAAGATACTTTAATAGTAAACAACTGCTGATCCTGTACAAATTGCAAGTGCGCCCCACTATAGAATTTTGCAGCCACCACTGGTCGGGAGTCCAAAATATTTAAAAAAAAATCCTTGACTCTGTACATGATAGATTTGCCTATCTTAATAAAAGGATTGCAATCATTGGAGCACATACGTCAGGTGGGCATGCTGTCCTTGTTCTACCGCTATTTTAATGGAAGATGCTCTGAGGAACTAGCGTCATTGATCCCTTAAAAACCGGTGCATAGTTGGAAAACACGCCAAACTCGCGCCCAATATTTCCATACGGTTGACATTAGTTACACGAGAACGGGTCGCTTCTATAATTCAACTTTGTGTTCAACAGCTCGGAAGTAGAATGATCTGCCGGCCTCTGTGATTCCTTCCACCACAACATGGGTCTCTTCAAGACCCAGGTATACTCCTTCCTATCCTCTAAAGCAGTGCTCCGCAACCTTTTCTCATCTACGGCACACAAAAATTCTACCTAGAATTCCGCGGCACACCAAAAGCTATAATATATAGGTATTAAATTGAATTTTACAATAAATTTTCGTACATTGCATTTGACCGCGGCACACCTGTATTCGGCTCACGGCACACCAGTGTGCCACGGCACACCGGTTGCGGAGCACTGCTCTAAAAGACCCTCCACACAGCGTCCGCAAAGAACATATGGGCCTTCAGGGATATTATTTCCCTCCTGTGTGGAGTTACTCTAAAAAAAGCTCAAGTCCTTAAAGTAACTTTAAAAAATACAATATATTATTGAAAAACTATCATATTCAGTATTTTTATAAATTTCCTGAAGGACATGAGCTTTAAATTTTATTGACTCTTAATAATCGCCTATTTGTACCTAGCTTGCAGAGAGTGGCTATTGGTTGATTGATTAGCTGATTTTATCGTTTATGCATTTTTCCACGTTAATTTAGAATCTAATATTTATATCGGGCATTTGCCTGATTTTTCCAATATAACCTTTTCTCCAAACAGTATTATGTTAGGAGGGCGTTTAGTGATTCTTCATGAGAAGACGGTAGCTACGATTTTCGTGGGGTCAATGAAATTCACCATATTTTACCATTGTTTTCAATTAGTATATAAATTCAAGCAAAGATCATTCAAAAGAAAAGTATTTCCCTTAAGGGCTCCTGCGTGGAGGAAAAATAAATAAAACTTCTTATACTTCAAATTTGTGGACATCTAAGCCATGGGGCGGTCACATAGATGCTTCTTTTGGAGGAATATATATATATTTCATCCGAGGTGCTTCTAGTTGGGGCATTGTAATAAAATTGATAAGTTCACTGGGCCTTTAGAAAATTGAATTACAACCCTCTAAAAGGTAGTAGAGTTATCGAAAGGTACGCTATAAACATAAATACTAAAACATACGTAAATAGTATTCCATATTAAGGGATAAATAAGGGTTGATATCATTTATTCGTTCGGAATTCGGAATAAAAAGAACCGGCCACATTTTATTTTAGGCAATGTCCCGAGGGAATAACACTGCTTGGAAATTTCCATTTAGTGGGAGATTTTTGTAGATATTACTAAGTGGGTGAAGAGGCGGATAAAAAGGAGAGGAAGAGCAATCCTCGCCACAACAATGGACAGTGAAACCGGACGATTTGTTTTAAGCCACCAACCCAAAATGTTCTTGTACGAAAATACAAATATTTTTACACGTACAAATAAATTAATTAAAAATTACTTTGTAATCACCACTTTAGTAATATATACATATCAACATGTTTCGAAAGCGATGCTTTCCTCATCAAGAATTTACAGATCACTAAATAAAAACAATGTCAAGTATAAACAAATGATAAACATAAAACACAATAACGTAAGAATAGACAAATTATAAACATGATTAAAAATTGATTTTAGTAGGTAATAATTAATCAAAAAATTAATAAAAAATATTGTAAAACATTGAATAACAAATTTATATTAGAAATTTTAAGAAATATATATTTATATTTTTATTGTCTATTTAAAAAATATATTTGAGTAGTAATTATATTTAATTTACTATTAACATTTTTTCTGATTTCCAAAATTTAAAATTTGTCTAATTGTAAACCGGTTGTATTTGTGTGAAAAATTTTCAAACCTTTATTTATATCAAATTAATGATTGGTTTCCGATATATGATTGGCAAATTCAGAATAATTATTATTACTAGATATTATTATTATTACTATTATATTTTTGCATTTATTCTATGAAATTATCCAATGTCACTTAATGGCCTTTATTATTTGGGATAATGGAGAAGGATGGGTAGAATAGTAGGTTAGGCGTAGTAGGTAAGGGCGTCGCATTCCATTTATGATACTGGTACGAGTGGAGTTTCCTGAATGTCCCATAAATTGTAACAACATAAGGATAGGATTTATCAGATACTGCGCATTAAACATATTCTATCGTATTAATTATTTTTGTGTTTAATTGGTAGAACTCCATTTTTTAATTTTTTTAATTTAATGTATATCTAATTTTTTAATCTTGTTGTTAATTTCTGGAAGTATTTTTACTTTTTATTATTGTGACAGCTGTTTCGGCGTTCAAAGTCATTTTCAAACTACGGTTATTCGACATTGTGACGACTTATTTACACGATTTTATTTACCCCCCCCCCCCATTGTAATTTGGACGGGTATTGTAAATAATTATTTACTATCGGTAAAACTGATTTAGTTAGAAAGTAATTAAAATTCTCCATTCTGTATGGTTGATCATATTATAATACATCATATTGTTTCACTGTACAAAGTTTTCCAATGCACTCTTTTATTTAATAATGATAATGATCTCCTTCTTCAATGACCAGTCAGTGGCTGAGTTCACATCGCGTCTGGATCCCACCCGGGTGTTGTGAGTTCAATTCCTCGGCTGGCTAAGTCCTCCATCAAGATACAAGCAACATTTTTCGCTTACTGCAATGGTAGTAAGAGTATCTCAAATATTATCAGGCTATTCGTAAACCGGGAAACCATAAAAATAATATTTGCAATATACTCGTATAACGATTTCGGGCTAAAATTTAAAAAATATAAGTTTCCTTATCTTTAGAATTGCTCTGAATTTAATTTAACTCAAAAGCCACCCATTATAATGTAACAAGCTGAAGCACCCGGCGTTGCCTGGGGTTACGAATAATTTGAGGGAAAGTTTTGAGGTTGTGTTGTATTATCCCTATCCCTACCCAGTAGTTTTCCTCTTATGTTGATCGACCAACATTCCGCATTAAGGGGTAGAAAATGAGATGGGGGTGGTTTTTGGAAATTTTACGTAGACAATGACATTCCTCTTATTTTGAAGTGAATTGTGCAAAATTTCATCAATCTCTGGATACAACTATCGATTTGTGTGCTAAACAAATACACACCGTCCCCCCGGAACATTTTTATTTATACGAGTATATATATATTTTATTTTAAAAAGGAAAGACAAATATTCCCGGGTTACGAATAACCTGACAATATTTGAAAATCTCCTACTACCATCACAGTAAGCGGAAGTGTTGCTTGTGTCGTAATGGAGGACTTAGCCAGCCGAGGATTTGAACTCACGACGCCTGGATGAGACCCAAACGCGATGCCAACTCAGCCACTGACCGGTCGTAAAATATAATAGAAGATAGATAAATAATAATAATTACTATTGATTAATTAATAATTATTGAGATAAAATAAGGAGATCTGTAATTCTACTTCACAGTAATTCCGCGTGACTTGACCCATTAGTAATGCACAATGAGACGATTACAATCAGTCGCGTCCCACGTCATATGAATATAAACCATTCCATTTACCGACGGTTCTACTTATAAACATGTAATTTGCAATTCAGCAGGTCCTAAGAGACCTAAATCTTCGAGGGTTAAACTAAATCAGGGGCGGCCTTGCAACTCAAATTTATATGAAATATTTATTTTTTTATGAACAACCCGCATTACAGGCCCCTTTAAAAGATTTTAGTAATAAATTCATCATATCGGTCTGATTCATTCATTTATGATAATCCCATCAATGATGTCTGCTAACAACTGTAACTAAGGTAATAGATTTGCGTGTACACTTTGATCAAATATAAATATATAAGAAATTAATTTAAAATTACTTTGTATTCACCACTTTATTAATATATACATAACAACATGTTCCGAAAGCGATTCTCTCCTCATCAGGAATATACAGAATACAATAATGTATGGGATGTGTGGGATTGCACTAACCTCCCCACATTCCGGAATAAATAAATGATTATTATTCTATATATTCCCGATGAGGAAAGCACAGCTTTCGAAACTAGTTATAATAGTAATAATATCTATATTAAAATTAAGTTTAACTGTAACTTAAATACATGTATAATATAATGTTAACCGTGGAGAAAATAATTATTTTTAAATTATAACACCGAAAATTTAATAATTAAAAAATTGACAAATACTATCAAACCAGCTTTTTATACTAATAATAAATTTAAAAAAATATATTTTGAATAAAAAAGATAAATACAATGTTTTGAATAAGTCGGGAGTATATAAATTGATTTGTAATGATTGCAACTATTTTTCCATCGGAAAGAGTTATAGAAATTTCAGTGTTACAGTTAAGGAACACCTAAGGTGTGTAAATAATAACAAATATTCTGAATTTGCAAATCTTATTTTAGAAACCAATCATTCTTTTGATATAAATAAAGGTTTAAAAAATTTACATACAAATACAACTGGTTTACAATTAGATAAATTTGAAATTTTAGAAATAAGAAAAAGTATTAATAGCGAATTAAATTTAATAAATAATCAAATATTATTTAAAAATAGCTATCTCTTAAATTTATTTTGATATTAATATTAATAATAATAATAATTTTGATTTTATTTCTAATATAAATGTATTATTCGATGTTTTCTAATTATTTGGTTATTAGAATTTGTGTTCAATTACTTTAACTACTTCAGCTACTTTAATTCATTTTTGTTTATGTATATTTTATATATTTTGTATATTCTTAAATCATTTGTCTAAACTTGAAATTATTATTTAGTATTCATATATTCCTGAGGATGACAGCATTGCTATCGAAACATGAATAGATATTTATTTATTTTTATAAAAGTGCTGTAAACAATGTACATTTTTAATTATATAATTAATATGTTTACATAAAATAATTCGCCATTTCGATTCCAGTTCACGTCTTAGCGGTGTTGAAATGGAGCTTTTTAAATTCTATTGTGTAAGACGTCACAGCACATTCTACCTGAATACAAAACAAATATACATTTCCTACTTTAGCCCTCTGTCACAAATGTGTCGACTATGTATTAAAATAGAGTATGCTAATGTAGACATTTTTGTCGATAATTTGTACAGCTTTAGAAAAAAAATGTCCTTCTATCATTTAAAAATATTTGTACAGCGCCCCTGAGGTGATTTCTCACAAAAGCGGCGCTATAAAAATCATCCGATTATTATTATCAATGAATGGTCTAATTATTATACTGTCGCCGGCCCACTGGGAGCCGTTACCCTGCGCCGAGAGAATGAGAAAACCCGTCGGCATAAACGGATTAGTGTAATTTATATTTGCCTACACTCTTTCCACTGATAATTAACTGTTTCCTTCTCCATCTTTCATTCTTCATGCTCCATTTCCTACCCCCCGATCCATCCCATCACCGACATCGCCACTTAATTACAATCCTGGAAATATATTTATCATATTAGCTAGTTAGTGCGTGTTGCCAGTCTGCGCTTCGAAGAACGAGAGAAAGATGATGATTATTATTAAAAAACGTTGGCTCGAGTGAATGTGATTTTAGGTCCTTCGGTAGCGCCAACGATTAAGCCGAGTTATAATGAGATAACTCATTTTGCTCTAAGTGTAAAGTCTGATGTTAAAAGGACACCTTTAAGGCGGCGGAATTAATTTCCGGGTAAGAAATTGCCATTTTACGTGACAATGCTGCAGAGATTGTAGTAAAGGTTAAAGTTACAGAAATGTAAAATTATATTGTTTTCTTAATTCTGCTCTCTCACTACTAACTCATTTAATCTAAGATACCACTTCAATTTATTTATTTTTTCAGACACAAACAGAAAATGCATGTAATATGATTTTATTACATTGAATAATCAATATAAATATCACCGGACTAATGCATCTGCAGCATTTTTATTAAATTACACAAAAAATAAACAAATAAGCTGTGGTTATGGAAAACTTAATTTATTAATTGTTTTTGTTTTTAATTCGTAGAACCCTTTTAATTTTTTTTTAAATTAACTTTAATCAAATTTAATAATTTTATTATTAAGTTTTGCAAGTATTTTAGTTTTATTTTTATTGTGACAGCTATTTCGGAGTTCAAAGCATTTTCAAACTGCGGTAAATCCTATTGCGACAAATTACTAATATGATTTTATTTACTCCCACCCAGTTCTAATTTGGAAGGGAGTTTAAAAAAATTAAAATTCTCTATTTTGTGAGGTTTTTACATTTATAATGTTTTTTCCCCGTATTTAAATTACAATGCTTTCTGAATTGATTTATTTAAATCTATAATATTGTTTTAGTAATGTGAATATACTGTGAAGTGATGGAAAAAAAGAAAAAAAAACCTATACTTTTTCCCATTTTAAATACCCATTTTTCGAGCTCGCTTTTTTCCGAATAATGTGGAGCAAATAGTAAGGCGTTTTTTTTAATATTTTGTAAGTTAAACATTATTTATTTCATAATTGAGTGGTAGACACTGTCAGTGTCACCCTTCTGAAAAATGACCATTAAAAATCGAAACGTCGTTTGAAATGGCTTTAGCCGTGTTTGGTGACCAGATCAGAATAGCCAGGTACTTCTCCACCTTCCTCATACCCATCTCCTTCCCTTCCTCAATACCTCCAGCCTCACAAAATACCCCAATTGGCGATGCCATAGTCTCACTGGCTCCAGACGGTTGGGAGCAGCTGGGACTCTTGTGAGGTATACAACGAAAAAATTGAGTCGAGTCAAATATATTATACCACCATGCATTCTGTACAATTGCAAGATCTTTTATTGAACATATCTTTTAGTCCTATTCTTACTATTTTTCCAATAAACCGCTCTGTCCTTCCCGGAAATCCTACAATTACCCCTACCCATTTGCTTACCTCCCACTCCAACACCTAAATTTTATATGTCTTGTCAATATTCTATATCATAAGTTAGTTATAATATTCTCCTGATGAAGGAAGGGTGCTTCCGAAACCGGTAGAGTTTTAATAAAATAAAAGTGGTCTACAACAAATTTATGTGTTTTTTATTGTAAATTATGGCGAGCCACAAAGTTAATGCTTTTTACAAATATGAAATACATCACTTGCACATGGAAGCTAAAGCTAAAGCTAAGCTAAGTAGCTAAGCTAACTAGCTGTAATGAATGCATTTATAGTGATGAAATATATCACTTGCACATGCACTTTCCAACCTCGTCCCTATCTCTGAGTATCCTCATAAAGGTACCGGTTCTAATTTCACACCCCTCTTAGAGTAGAGTTTACGTCAGCAACATATTTGCTTCCCAAATATCTAACTCTATCAGCTGAGCTAGACCGAAGTCAGAGCTATTAAACGTTGCGGCTACAAGTGAAAGTGGTCACCAACATTACTTAATATGCTGTTAAATGGCAGAAAAGATCAACCTTTTTTTAAATCACTTAATACGTGTTGCTAGATTAAAGGGGTCGTTGCGAAGTCAAAATAAGGTCGTTGTTTCCAGACGGAAGATTTGCATGAGCATTTTTATTTCAGAGCCAAGATTACCGCAAGTGAGTTTTAGTTACTTCAGTGTAGGAAACAGATTTGTGCTTTATTTTAAAGAAAAATTTGCGCTCATAATTTACGAGAAAGAAATTATGTTTTAGAATAATTGTTTCAAAATATTCATTAACCATAAAAATGCAGTAGGAGGAATTGATAGTTCAGCAGTTATGCATCAGTAATGTTTTATTTATTTTTTATTGTAAAATATTAATTACATATAACGGGAACTTGTACCCACTCAGCCACTGCAACTAGCTTGTCAGCGGGAGTTTAGTTCAACAATATTATATAATACAATAATAAATAACACTCATCATACAAATGTAGCGCAATAATAGAACAATATAAGTGCATGCATGTTGTGATCAATGTACACAAGTTATTGAAAAAATATTACAAAATGTATATGAAAACGGTATAACAGTTTTGTTATAGAGATACTAGAGTCCAATTACATAACATCGATTAAAATAATATAACAAAAATATCAAATGATTTTTACTAACCATCACTTCGTTTCTCGCAGGGGTAGGCAGAAAAGACGTAATGCCAAACAACAAGATCTTGGCATACACTTCTCGCATCATTCATATTTACATATTCTCTTACTTTGATTTCACCAATGAAGTGCCAACCAATGATAATAAATTATTATAGTAGATTATTTATTCTCAGCAGATTGCACTTATTTGTCGATTGATAAATATATATATATTAATTTAATGTAAATCAAATATAATAATGTTATTATTAAGTTCTACAAGTATTTTTAGTTTTTATTGTTGTGGCAGCTGTTTCGGCGTTCAAGGCCATTTTCAAACTGTGGTTAATCCACATTGAATTCACAATAAATAACTTAATAATAACATTATTAAATTTGATTTACATTTAATTAAAAAATAAGTAAATGGAGTTCTACGAATTAAACACAAATACAATTAATATGATAAATCAATATTTGAAAGAATATTAATCTTAAATCAATGAATCATTTGATGATCGAGCTTTGAACTATGAAACCCACTACGCAGCAGTCTACGCGGATTACCAAATCACTGTTTATTTTTTTCGTGTGTGAGGGTCAAAGGGGTCAAACAAAGTCTTTAAGCCAGTCTTGGGCCTCAGAAATCGTTATGTGGACTTCTTTCCTGAGAGACAGTTCGGTTCTTATCGTTATCCTCTGAATCGCATTTATTTAAAAGAACTAAATTATTAAACTCCCAGATAGAAGACTTGTTTCTGCCCTAACTTATATTTTCAAATTTGTTAACAGCATTATAGACGGCTCTGATATGGTCAGTTTAATTAAATTTTATGCTCCAACTAGAACTACTCAATCTAAAATTTTATTCAATTGTAACAATAATTTCAGGACTGAGTCATTAAAAAATTCACTTGTACCGAGACTTCACGCAGAAGGTAATACTTTTTCAGACATAGTAGATATGTTCAACTGCTCGGGATACGAATACAAATAGACGATTATTGCATAAATTCTCAACAATGATTAAGATATGTGTAGAGTATAAGTATCAGTGAATGCGAGGTGTGTTTTTCATATTTGCCTCTGTTGCAAATTATTTGGAATGGTACTTACACGATGTTATTGCTGAGTTTGTTCTTCAGACAAATTAAATACTTAGTTATTATATTTCATGAAGGCTATCTATGTTATATATGTACCTACTGAGTTTTGCAGTTGAGTTACTAATGTAATTTGAATTCTTATAATAAAATATGTAAGGGTTTGCATACAATACAGTAGATACATATTATCTATACATGCTACATAGTATCTACCTAATTATTTTTAAATATTCTTAGTTTATTATATTTTTATTTACTAAACACCTGTTATAATATTTTGTACAACCTGCTGTTATAGTGTCACTACATTTAAAACCGTTATAGTGTCACTACATGTAAAACTGTTATAGTGTCACTACATCTAAAACTTTTATAGTGTCACTACATGTAAAAATGTTATAGTGTCACTACATCTAAAACTGTTATAGTGTCACTACATGTAAAAGTGTTATAATGTCACTACATCTAAAACTGTTATAGTGTCACTACATCTAAAACTGTTATAATGTCACTAAATGTAACACTGTTATTCATTACACTGTAACTAGCCCTTAATATGGTTGGTGTAACCCTAAGTGACCAGCTCCGGTATGGGGGCTCCATCGAAGCCAGAGTAAAGTTTGCCTCTCAGAAGCTGGGCGTATTGTACAGAGCCTGTAGATACTTTAATAGTACACAACTGCTGACCCTGTACAAATCGAAAGTGCGCCTCACTATAGAATTTGGCAGCCACCTCTGGTCGGGAGCCCCAAAATAACTGAAAAAAACCCTTGACTGTGCAGAAACAGGCGGTCCGTTTGATAGATTCACCTATCCTAACAAACGGATTGCAATCTTTTGAGAACAGACGTCAGGTGGGAATGCTGTTCTTGTTCTACCGGTATTTTAATGGAAGCGTCATTGACCCCTCCGGCACCGGCGCACAGTCGGAAAACACGCCAAACGTGCGCCCAACATTTGTACACGGTTGACATTTGTCACATGAGAACGGATCGTTGTAGGCGTTAATAAATAAATATTCGATGTAAAAAAAAACATTGATTAGTTATGACAAGCCAAGCTGAGTAAAGAGCGAGTTGGCTAGTTGACCGCCCCTGTAACCTAGCGCTGTGTGGTGGATAGTGTGGGAGGTTTATAGAAGGAACGGGGACGGGGGTCGAAAGCACCTGTAACCGCAAGTATAATCGACTTAAGATGCTTTCAATATCAGATCGATGGCGATGGCCAATTATAAAGCCATTATGGCGTGGCCATTAATCGTTATTTACTGTATATATTATTCAATAATTATGAACCATATATCGTAATGTTAATTTTTTTGTTCACAGTGCCAGGGAACGTTTCTTTATGTGTCAACTGTGGTTAGAGGTGCATACATGTGGAGATAATCTGTTCTACCCAGTGAGCGGACTGCCTATTGCTATTGTACGGCTTTTATTTATTTTTATTTCAAGTGTGCTAGCGGCATTTGCTGAAAGAAATCTTATATTTAAACCCGCTCACTAAGGTAATGGAGGGTATAAGATGGAATTTGGCAAATGATGGCGAAGAGGGGGTCAAAATTATGAGACGTCATATTTATTTTAATTTATCAAATAATTCAGTTATATTTGTCAAGCTTCCGCCCCCCTCTATCTCCTTTTCATACTCTTTTGCCTCCCGCAACAATAAAAAAATCGAATCATTCTTACAGAGCCGCAGCTATTAATATAAATGTCTTAAGGTTTACCATTATATATATATAAAAATGAATATTTGTCTGTGTGCCAACCATTTTCTCAAAATTACTCTACCGGTGTCGCTGAAAATAGCACAGTTTGTTCTTATTAATGCAGGGAAGGTTTAGACAGTAGTTTGAATGAAATCCAATAGGCAAAACTGTTGCTATAACGTTTTAAAATAAGTATGAAAAACATTGTGTTTTAATCAATTTGAAACAATTTATACATTTTGTTGTAATCAATGCTCGATATTATCATTATTATTTACTTATTACTTACTTATTACTATTTACTTATAATTTTTTTTTTATCTACATATTTTTATTTCAATACTACTATTTACGTATTTTTATTTAAATAGTATTATTTACCTATTTTTATTTTTATAATTATGTACTTATTACTATTTACATAATTTTATTTACTTATTATTATTTACTTGTTTTTATTATTAATTATATTAACATTTGGGAAGATAGGTATAATTTTATATATTTAAAGAGTAATAAAATATAACCAATGCTAAAAAAAATTCGTTTAACAGCACCATTCCTTTTATTATGCTGTGCTGTGCTAGAACATCTGTTCCGCCGTGTAGCATCTTGAACAAGTCGTGGAGACGACTACAGCTGAAATTTCCAGGCACGTATAAGCCATTGCATCCCAAGAGGAATAGGCTATCAATAAAGGAATGTACGTGATGCCGCGTTAAAACATACATGTTAATAAATTAATGTACAGGCAGATAATATTATACAGGACCATACTTACCTGGCAAGTAATTTCAGATAAACACTGTTTATTAGCATAATTTAGATTCGGTTTTGCCAGCGGAGGACATACTATTGGAGAACAATAGGCGCCACTTATCTCCACGAAACTATTAAATCAACACAGTTATTTGTTCAATTCTCTAATTTATTTCAAAACGCCAATCGGAGAATAATCATGTTTTCCCAGCTTCAACTACTATATATCGCTCTAACGCCATGTAGTTTTAGGATTCGTAATCCTGATGACAGTTCTCGACGTATTAATAGCGCAGCTATGATAAACAGGGTAGTAGTAAATTCTATATGGACTTTACATTTACTGAATACAATTATTCGTTTGTTTTTATTTGCGACGAATCAAAAAAAAAGAAAATGAACAAATAGAGACTAACGGAGAAGCGATCCCGAATCATATGACAACACTGATAAATAAGTTGAATTAAGTTATTCAAGATTTTGTGCAAGAATTTTGGAAGCCCTAATAAACTCCAATTTCTTCAAAGATATCTTCTTATATGAGTTTATTATTATGAGTTTCGTCGTCGGCTCATAAAGCTGAATGATACATTACTCAATTTAATCAATATTATCATTTTTTAGTACTCAATTTTAAACGATTTTTTTCTCATAGCACCAACCACTTCATATCGAACACATGTACATAATCTCTTTATACTTAATTATTACTTTTTTCTAGATATATTATATTACCATACTATGTCAGTACTAGCTTTTTTCGCATCCATTTTTGTAAAATGCCGCTTAATATGAAAACTTAACTTGTCAATTTGATTGTCCTAAAACGAGATTTGTTCCTAGTTGGGCAGACAAAGCTTTTTTAAATGTTGATCTTAAATAATGTGTGTTTGTTAAAATAAATATTATTATTATTATTATTATTACATAAATTCACCTCAAATCTGCCTTCTATGTCCGTTGTTGGGAAATTTTCCGTTGAATGTCCGCTGCATGCCATTAAATTTAATTGGCATAAAATAAACGACTGTCCCCGGGATATCAGAAAATGGCGTCAGACGGTGTGACAAAAACAGGAACTGCGCAATCGGATGAACGTGATGCACGGCACAGTTCAACTATCAGAAACATTAATAACATGGTTCCTTAATTGGTAAGTATCCATACTAATTTGAATTAGTTTTGTAACAAAAATTGTATCTTATTGTAAATT
This sequence comes from Halesus radiatus, assembly GCA_022606495.2. NCBI lineage: Eukaryota > Metazoa > Arthropoda > Insecta > Trichoptera > Limnephilidae > Halesus > Halesus radiatus. The sequence continues at coordinate 16,217 of JAHDVE020010465.1, forward strand.
TCTCCATATGTATACTTGATAATGTGGAAGTTCAATAAATATTTACTAGTTACTTCCATAGAGGTATATATTTATATATATATAAATAGAGTCAACGTTCCTAGCAAAATCAGTCTAAAAAGTTGTTTCCGTACATGAAATACGAAGGGGAGTGAAGCGGCAGTCGATGTAGCCCGAATCCTTCCGACCGCTAACGAACGGAACGCATCGTCGCGGCCCGGAGCATTTCTCACAGGTGGCGCGTATCGGCTTGAGATGCTCTTTAGTTTTTTTTAGATAAACTTATTTAGGTGAATTATTTATGCACATCGCGTCAACGCCACCAAGCTCTTCCACCATACGATTGAATAATACATATTAGTGAAAATATTCATTACGATTCTTCTCTTATCTACCAACCCATCGTATTTTATTCTACACTCCCCTCTTTGTCAAACTACTCTTTTCTAAACCATCATAGTATCCCTTTTCTAATATTGTTTATTTAATTTGCATTCTTCTAGTATCTCCTCAATAATAATATGATCAAAAATGGCTTTACAGCAAACACATTACTGTAAATTACCGTCCTGGTAAAAGCTATACAATCAATGAAACTTGGATTCTCTGCGAACGTACATCTTCGAATGTTTATAAAAAAACAAATTGAGAAATAATACATCCTCTCACTAAATTAGAAATTTGTAATACACCATTTGGTTCCACACAAAACATCCACATTCCAAGTACAAACTATTAACTGATCATCAATTCAGTAATATGAGACATAGTCCATTCGCAATTCCCCAGTTTCCCAGTTCCCTAGTATAACGATATCAAGAGAATATACTCGTATGTCCCTGGCGGAGAGATTAGATTGAGTTGATTAATCCAATTATTTGCAAGGCATCAGCGCAGTGTAGCACTGGTAGTCCAGTAGTTAATGCAGTACTGCCGTGTGCAGGAGAAACTGCGGAATTAATGAAGGTAAGATCATGTTTCACAATGAAAACTTGTGGAGCTTTATCTAATCTAATGAACTCCATGGCGTAGTGGAAAATATATAACACTTGGGGTTTGGTTCGTAGTTCTTTTACATCGCAAAATCATACAAATTTCGATTTTTATTTGGTATATTTATGGCTTATTTAGTATGTAATTTGATGGCACTAACAAAAGCAGCCATAATACATTGATAAATAAAAAAAATATATGAAAGTTTTTTGAAGTACGATATGTACAGTCCTATATTCTATTTTTGTCTGTCATACTAAAAAATAGAGAACAAAATTATTCATCCTAACTGATTGTTGAAGTTTTCATTTAATACAATACCTAGATACTTGTACGGGACGTGTAGGAGACCCGCACTAGAAAAAATAGTTTAAATATTTAGGCACCGGCACATAGGGACGCTCGACTATTGTGATTAGCAAATCGCTTTGTAAAAGGCGTTTGATAGTTTTCCAATAGAAATGTTGTCGCCGCGAGCGTACTAGACTTATGGTCGATCGCTGAGGTAGAGGGTGGTGACGTCAGCGGTTGCTGGCTATAGAAAACTTGTCTGGTAGCACCGGGTTGAGGTATCCGAGGGAGGAAAGTGGGGTCAGGGTTGAGCGAAATTAAAGATGCAAGTCGAGTCTAAGGCGAAGAAGATAGGCACAGTGTCGGGTGGAGGTGTTGTTCGTTCCACGGCTGGATTGGAAAAGAGAGCACATACTGCTGTACATACGCTATTTATAACGCACGCGGCGCGGCCGAACGTTATGTACTGGTATTGCACGTGTTGTGTAATCTCGGCTCGGTATTGCAAGTGTTGTGCAATACCGGCTCTCGGCTTGGTTATTGCATGTATTGTGCAATAATTTATATTTGGTTCTAAATAAATATGTTTATCTGCATAAATTAATTCGCTCTCTAGACACGTTCGATACAATACCTTAATTATTCAATAAACTTGTTAGAAAAAACATTTTTATTTGTAAAATGGGTAGAAAATAAAAGTTTACATTATTGTCTGATATGCAAACCTCTCATAAAATGAGTAATTTTAGTTTTGACGGCCTCCATGGTCGAGGGGTAAGGCTCTCGACTATAAATCCAAAGGTCGCGGGTTCAAATCCCGGCGTGCGCATGTAAATTTTATTTAATTAATTTGCTGTTTCACAATTAATTCATTTAAAAAAAGTATGTAGTATATTTGCGCACGTTCCAGAGTGAAAGATACTCTCAATATCGCCCTGGTGAAAGACCACCATTTGGAATTGAAACGTTGTTTGAAATGGCTTTTAGCCATGTTTGGTGACCAGATCTGAATAGCTAGATATTTTCCCACCTTCCTCTTCCCCTTCTCCTTCCTCTCCCCAATACCTTTAGCCTCGCAACATTCCCCAATTGGGGATGCCATAGTCTTACTGGCTTCAGACGGTTGGGAGCAGTTGGGACTCTTGTGCGGTATTCATATAAAAAAATCAACTAGTTGTACGGCAGAAGAAAAGAACTAAAGGAATTCTGATCTTGAAACATAAATAATATCTACGTACCCTTTTCAGCTTAGTTCAGAATTTGATAAAGAGTTATATGTTATTTACTGAATAATATCTAGCATTGGTTAAAAGAGTGTTTCATTCCTAGAACCCACCCAAAACACCAGTTGATCAAACATGTATCATGTTTACTCGACAACTTAATTAAACCCCATTTCCAAAGCGAAACTCCAATAACAGACCGTAACATCCAAAACCATTTTTTTTTACTGAAATCATGTACAAGTAACCCATAAACTAGTGCGTTTTCTCGTATGTACACTTTTTGCCGATATTTCGCCTGAATTGCACACAGGATAAAAATATAGCTCCATTGGAAATATTTGTTTGGAGACTTGGTAAATCCACAGATACTAGTTTCGGGATGAATCGGAAAATATAAGTCCATATTAGACACATTTATCTAGTTAAAAAGAAAGGTATCCCGTATCAGTCCACGATAATATGATCCGTAAACCTCATTTGATTTCATATCCATGTGACTATTGTAAGTGCGGATCCGTGATTCGTTCCGGGATGCAGGTTGAAAATTTGTCCGATGATAGCCAATGCGGTAGATGAGGAAGAATACGACAAAGTATATACATTATAAATGAATTTCTATCTGGTAATTGTTACCCGTGTTTTAGACTTTCGTTTTATTCGTAAAGTAAATGCTTTGTCATCTAAATAATAAAAATCATTATGTTTAAAACAATATTAATTAAATAAATATCTAAATAATAAGTGATTTCAAATTTATTTTGTATTCACCACTTTATTAATATACACATATCTAAGTGTTTCGAACGCGATACTTTCTTCATCAGGAATATATAGAATATTAAAAAATAATAACGTCAAGTATTATTAAGGTTTTTTTTTTATTGGAAGTTTTATTTACTATGTACTTTTGCTATTTTTGCTTTATTAATTTCGCTACCGGTTTCGACACAACTGTGTCATTCAGTAGCGTTCTTAAAAGTAACTTAAATTAAACAAGTACAGAAACAAATTAGTCACCATTAGGTGAGGGTAGTGGGAGTGGTGATTTGGAGTGGGGTGGGCGGTGGGAGTAGTCAAAGTTAATAGAAAACATGGTTAACAAAGGTGATTTACAGGGGGTTATAATTTTTTTGTTTGGTAGTTTTACTTACTATGTACTTTTGCTATTTTTGATTTATTAAATTCGCTACCGGTTTTAAGAACGCTAGTGAATGGCACGGTTGTGTCGAAACCGGTAGCAAAAGTACATAGTAAATAAAACTTCCAAACAAAATGTGTAGAAATTGCTATATAGTGAATACCGAAAAAATATAAGAAGCTATTATTTTGTTTACTAAATTAATTTTAGATTTAATATTTTTGTTAATTTCTAAAGTTTCTAAGGCGCACAATTTAAAATATGTATTAACATTTGAATGTTTAAACTTAGTTTTTTCTCTATTGAAGTTATGGTCTGTCTCTAATAAATGATTAGCAAACTCGGAATAGTTATTATTTATTAAACATAGTTCATGTTCTCTGATTTTAGTTTTAAAATTTCTAGTAGTCATACCTACATACTGTGCATCACATTCATTACGTTGTAAAGTATATATTCCGTTTATTACACATTTATTAGAAATGTCCTTGTTGTTAATTAATTTTTTTAGCTTGGAATTAGTGTAGAAAGCTGGAGAAATGTTATCTGGTAATAAACGGGATATTTTTAAAGATAAGTCGCCTGTTTAAAGAAGTTTCTTATAAATTTTGTCGTAACTAGATTGGCTGTTATTATTTCCGCTATAAATATACCCTTTTGTGAAAATTTTTGTTTGTTTTTTATTAACCAAGCGGTTAATTAATTCAGGTTTATATCCATTGTTTAGGGCTATTGTTTTATAATGTTAATTTCGTTAATATAATTAATGAGTTGAAGGAGGCAAGTTTATGAAACAATGGATGAAGTGAAGTAGATGGTATAACACAGTCAGTGTGTGTAGGTTTTCTATAGATATTAAAGACACACTTATTATTGTTTATATTGATATTTAAGTCTAAAAAGTTTAAATTGTTGTTATCATTATGTTCCAGTGTAAATTTCATATTATGCTGAAGGTTGGCAAAAGTACATAGTAAGTAAAACTTCCAAACAAAATGTTTAGAAATTGCTATAGTGAATGCCGAAAACATACAAAAAAATATTATTAAGGTGTTAAAGAATAATCATTATTCTGAATTTTGCAAATCGTATTTTAGAAACCAATCATTCTTTTGATATCTAACTCCAACGGCTCGGAGGGCTTTGAAGCAGAGAATGAACGGTTACCCTTAGAGGGTCTCCTCTTGGGTTACGAATAACCTCTCCGAATTTAATGTTTCAAAGACCCAATCGTGTCTGATAACATCTAAAAGGGATCGAAATGACAATCTAGTCTCATTTAATGGAAGCAATCTTACCAACAAGCCCTCCATTGATATGTTTGGCGTAACCTTAAGTGACCAGCTCAGGTATGGGGGCTCCATCGAAGCCAGAGTAAAGTTAACCTCTCAGAAGCTGGGCGTATTGTACAGAGCCCGCTGACCCTGTACAAATCGGAAGTGCGCCCCACTATAGAATTTGGCAGTTACCTCTGGTCGGGAGTTCCAAAATATCTGAAAAAAACTTTCGACTGAGCAGAAACGGGCGGTCCGTTTGATAGATTTGACTATCTTAACAAACGGACTGCAATCTTTGGAGCACAGACGTCAGGTGGGAATGGTGTCCTTGTTCTACCGGTATTTTAATGGAAGATGCTCCGAGGAACTAGAGTAATTGATCCCTTCGGCACTGGTGCATAGTAGGGAAACACGCCAAACGCGCGCCTAACATTTGCACACGGTTGTCAATTGTCACATGAATACAGCTCGCTTCTACGACTCGTTCTTGTATTCAACAGCTCGGCTGTGGAATGATCTGCTGGCCTCTGTGTTTCCTCCATCTTACAAAATGAGTCTCTTCAAGATCCAAGTTCACTCCTTCATATACCTAAAGTACCCTCCTCACAGCATCCCCAGAGATGGAAATTATTTCCCTCAGGGTCTCCTGTGGAAAGTTACCTTAAAATACATACATATAAATAAATGTTAAAATTTTACATACCAATACAGCCGGTTTACAATTAGACAAATTTGAAAGTTTAGAAATTAGAAAAAGCGTTAATAGTGATTTAAATTTAATTAATGATCATACATTTTTTTAATGTAGCTATCTCTTGAATTTATTTTCATATAATAATAATAAAATAATGTCTTTTTTAATTTTTAATATAAATTTGTTATTCAATGTTTCATAATAATTTTTAATAACATTGATGATTAATTACTCACCTACTTTAATCAATTTTTGTTTATATTTATTCTTTTTTCTGTTCTTATATTATTGTGTTCAACATTTACCGTTTATTATTTATTAGTGTTCTATATATTCCTGATGAAGAAAGCATCGCTTTCGAAATATGTAGATAACTGTATATTAATAACGTGCTGAATACAAAATAATGTTAAATTAATTTATTAATATTGACGCCACAAAGTGAATACCAATATTTTGAAGAAATTACAAATATCTCTGTGTTTCGAAACAGGTGTACAAGAAAATATTGCTTTCTTTTTAGGCAAATTTAAAATGAAAATGATGGTTTGCATTTGAGTGTCAATTTCATTTGTATAAATAATTAATGCATTGATATAATTTGGAACAGTTCAAACGAATTTTTCCAACGTAGCTACGTTTATTCGTTATTTTATAAAATTGGGACATACTCGTACCGCACTTCACGCTGTGCTTATTTATTTGTTGTTATTTATATTTTCCTCCACTCCGAAAACACATAATAGATTTAGACGAAACATTTTACTTCGAATTAGAACCGAACTCGAATCCCTCTGTCTCTAACCTCGGCCGCTAGACCCCCAGCACCGACCCCCTCCGTCTTCGCTCGAAATCCATCTTATACCCTCCATTACCTTAGTGACCTGGCTAAAATATAAGTTATCAGCAAGTGCCGCTAGCACATAAAACGCAGTTTACAATTCTTTGAAATAAATTAAATAAAAACCCTACAGCAGCAATAGGTAGCCCGCTCACTGGGTAGAGAATCATCACCACATTTATGTACGTCTAACCACAGTTGACACAGAAAGAGAGAAATGTTCCCTTGTACTGTACACAAAAAATGTACAGTACATATGCTATTTATTGTTTGTTTTTGATATATTTATTCACCTATTTATATGAATATTCTCTCGTTTCGTTAAAATGCTTTTATGCGTGTGGGCCGAGATCCGGAAAAACATCAGCTATTATTTCTTAATAAGTATCGTCACCTACTCCAAACTAGTCAATTGTCAAGGCACGAGGTAGAATCTGATTAAGCTCAGTCCACCATTTATTTGGTCCGTGTGGACAAGTCAAATCCATATTTAAAATTTAAACATAAAAAAAGGCAGACGAAGGTTTCTATATCTCCCGGGTAAGGACAGACTATGTAGCTGAGAATCCCCAGTTCTCGAGTTTACCGGGTGAAATTTTTGTTTTTAATAATAAAATTGTCTTCTTTTTTAATAACAAATATTGATATCCTCGCTGGGATTTCCCATGCTGAGAATTACATTTACAAAATATGAAATTACGTTATACTAAATTGATGTTCTTGAAAAAATAATAATTGTAAGGTGAGGTGTTTTAAGTGCAGTGATTTCGGTGTTAGTCTGTATTTGGTGTTTATATGTTTTCTATTTCAGATCTCCCTATGTAACGTATCCAGTGTTTTATTTAATTATTAAATTTATTATGTTTGTTGTGATTTTTGAAAGATAGTGGGATTTTGTTGTAGACTTTAGTACCATAGTATTAGAAGTTTTTTTGTCCAAATATTGTGTTTGTGGTTCCTTGTTGCCTGTGTTTATTGTTCTTTATTTGAATATTCTGTCAAAATAATTTGTGCTACAAAATAAGTTTGTTATTCTGTCATGAGTATGAGCAAGTGATGAGATTGAGTCATAAAACGTGTAAATATTGATCAATTTGGGCGAGTGAAGCTAGCAGAGCAGATTGACCGTGAAAAAATTCCCACTCAGGGTATCGTGCGTCCATCGCGCGCTGTCCGCTGTATGCTCTCCAACCAATGTGTTCCCCAGAACAAACAAATCAAGGGAAGACAATGATATGGGCCTAACAGGGGGGATGTTGGGATTTCCATGACTTATTTATGTACATAAAACAGGCAATATGCTCAAGACTTGTATACATGAATATTTACATAGTAATAATAATTATTAGGTACAATAAACAACAACATACATTATCTCACAAAAATGATAATAAGAATGAAAAAGAAGTGAAAGGTCGAGAACATATTATAAAGTAGGTGTATAAACTAACTCCTTATTATCACCTGTGCTGATGGTACTCTGTTTCGGTACTTAATAAAGGGAATCATCACATTATCAGCTTAATATTAATCTTATTTTTTTAATTGATTAATCGTGTCATTAAAAAATGTCCACTTCATTGTTAGAGCAGTGTATAGTATTCTAATTTCTTAATGTCCGCGGTATTGGAGAGAAATATCCCGTATTTGTGTGATAGTCTTTAATTTAAAAAAAATCTCTAATCGTCCTTGTTGATTTTCTTGTTGGTGTATTAATGTTGATTTGTGATGAAATGTTTGGTGTATAAATTGATGCATTTATAAATTTGTACAAAAGGAATACATCAGAAAGTTTACGTCCGACTGACAGAGATTGTAGTTTATAGTGCGAAATTCGATCATTACAAGTTCCTAATTGATCAGATAAACCTTCACGATATGCAATCACATGGGTTAAATTTCGCACTAATGTTAGTGATGTAGTTTTTAAAATAGTATCTATATATTATGTTTATTGAAATTACGCGACGAGTCAAATGTCACGCCGAGTCTTTGGTTGAAGTTGTGTTCAATAAAGCGACGTTATTTATATAATGCGTATTTGAAAATTTATTATTCTATTGCAATTACTATTATTAAAAAATAATGTCGCTCTACAAATACGTGATTACTAAAAATAGCCAATATATTTCGTAAGATTTGGAAATTTGGTTTTGGAGAGCAAAGCTTTTCTTAGTCTATCAAACGTCTTCATAAATGAAACACCGGTTAATAAAATTCTGGCATTTTTCGTTTTACGGAATGATTTTTTTTTCTTCTGTCCCTTTGTTATGAGGATACTCACCCCCTCGTGAAATGATTAAAACCCTCAGATAGAAGAATTGTTTTCGACTGACATCCCTGCTTCACTCAGCCTAACTTAACTTTCATACGCCGAAGAAAATTACTCAATCCACAATTTCTATTTCATTGTAAAAACAATATCAGGGGCGCAATTCGAGTATAAGGAAGAAAAAGTAGAAAGAACTGAAAAAAGTATAAGGTAGATTCCTTATACTTTTTCTTAGGCTCAAAGACTTCTTGCGTAACTGCAATTCCGGTTCTATCAGATGACAGCTGTCAGCTGAATTCATCGAACGACATTCATTAAAAATGTCAATATTTGCGTTGTTTTAACCAGAGAAAAGTCAATATTAAGTACGTTGACAATTACATTATTATTTAATTGAATTCTAAATATATCTTCTTTCACCCTCTCTCAATCTCTATCTCTTCCTTCACTCTTTACTAATCCCTAGCCACGCCCCCACCCCCACTGTGCCATTTAATATGTATGTTCTTCCATAATTTTGTAATATTGTTCAGTATACACTTGCCCTGATTATGGAACGGTTGTTCCGAAACCGGTAGGCGTATAAAATAAATGTGGTTTAAACAATGTTTGAGTGTTTCATTTGAATAAGTTGCCACTTAAAATTTCTCTTGCTACTGGCTACGTGTAGCCTCCCATTATCCTTGACTTTTTTATAGGTCTCTTTCTTGCTGACAGTGACTTAAATTGAACTAAACGAATTAGTTGCTACTTATCACTTTCCATGATACTGGCTACGTGTAGCGTGACCATTGTCTTTGAATTGTTTATAGGTCTCTTTCCTGCTGACAGTGACTTAAATTGAACTAAACGAATTAGTTGCTACTTATCACTTTCCTTGATACTAGCTACGTGTAGCCTGACCATTATTTTTGACTTTTCTATGGGTCTCTTTACTGCCTATCCGAAGTATCTTTTTTTGGGTCATGGCCTACCAATTTACTATCTCTTTTCGTTAAAGCGTGACCTGCCCAGTCCCCATTCCACATTTCCACACTCCGTGCAGTTGAATACATCTACCATTTCGACTATCCGAATGAGGACGTTTGACTCAGACCTGGAGGGCAATTCCTATTCTTTTCGGATTCAGATTAATTGAACTCAGTCCGGCCGGAACATACAGCAACTTATTAGTTTAGTTCACTTTAAGTCACTGTCAGCTTGTGGACAGTGCGTTAAATGATAAGTAGTGAAGCGTTACGGTCAGCATCCAAATACAGTACCCACGAAGATGAATTGCTTGCATACATCATGTTGTTATCTTGTTATTCAACTTCAGAAAAGAAGTTTCTAATGCAATTGAAAGAAAGGTAATTTATTTTATGATTTATAGATAACACTTCCTAGAAAATTAATGTTTCATGATCGTACAGCCCTGGCAAACCTGTTGTCCCTTTCTCGACAGGTAGTAGCAATAAGTAGGGGTTAGCAGGACAAAGGGCTGTTTCTCAATTACTCTTAGCAAGCACATCACTGTCGGAATTGAACATCGAAGGTGTTCAGGAATAATCCGGTAACTGTATTTTTGGTTATTTTCAGTTGTGTGTAAAAATACGGTGACTGATGCATTTATGAGTATTTTCGATTGGTAAAACCGCGATATTTGAAAACGTCTCAGACACCAGGATCATGTGATGGTGTGTGAATTATAATAATAACAATATAAATAGATTTATTTTTCAGTAAGCTGTTATATTAGTTTTTTTCTTCTTAATGTGAGAACCGCACATGAGTCCCAACTGCTCCCAATCGTCTGGAGCCAGTGAGCCTATGGCATCCACAATCGAAATATATTGTGAGGGGAAGCAGGCGGGGCAGAGGAAGGTTGGAAAGTACCTGGCTATTCAAATCTGGTCCCCAAACACGGCTAAAGTAATTTCAACCAATGTTTCGAATCTGGATGGTAGTCTTTCACCAGGGCTATACTGAAAGTATCTGGGACTCTGGAACGTAACGCAAATATACTATACGATCTACGGATTCGTAGCCGGATTTCGTAACCACTCAACCACAGAGACCGTCAAAATGACATATTTTGTTTTATAATTGACGCTGCTCAGCTATGCATTCCGAAGTCCGGAGTGTAGCTGGTTTTCAGCAATTCCTATATGATGTTGAACTTACATTAAATAATAACATATAAATAAAATTAAATAAAAGATTTTAAAACTAAAAACACCAAAATATATTTTTTTTTTTTACAAAATCACCAACACAAGTCTCATTAATTCTTTACTAATGATGTTGTGCGGATGTCTGTGCTGTCAGCAACCATTTGCTGCAGAACTTCTTGAAGCACTGCGGCGATGTCGATCTTCAATTTCAAATACGGCTTTTCTATGCTAGAGGAGAACAAATAAATTATCTCTTTGGCATGTGTTGTATGCACCAGAGTGAAGGGATCACTGCAGTTTATCAAACAGACATGTGTGAACCTTTAAATTCATCAAATTGTTCATTTCATATATTTGATGTAACATCCTTCTGTTCGAAATACTCCGTATTCCTTGCCGATAAAGGTAAGGCGAGTTATGCGGTATGTTCAAATATGACAAAAGGTCTTTACATATTAAGAAATAACTACGAATCTTTTGCAAATCTCAAGTACGCCCAACAATTGAATTTGGATGTCACCTCAGGACTGGAGCTCCCAAATACTTGATCCTGCTTGATTCTATGCAAAGGAGGGCGATTCGTTTCACTGAAAATCCGTTGTTAACAGACCGACAGGTATGCTGAGTATGTAATACAGATATTTCAATAGAGACTGCTCGAAGGAGCTAGCAGCGTTGATACCCCCGCGCCAGTGCACGTTCATAAAACTCGACGGACACGAGCGGAACATCCGTTGACAGTTGATGTCGGCTTCATGAGAACGGGTCGTTACGCCGTCAAGTTTTTGTGTAAATCGGCTCGTATATGGAATGAGCTATCGGTATCTGTCTTTCCTCCAACATTTCATCCGGGCCTCTTCAAAGCCGCATTCAAAAATCCCTTCCTACAGTCCCCTCCTTAACCTGCCTTTGAGATGTCACATAAAAAAGAAAAAAATAAAACCGTTTTGCATTTATCAGGTTTTTTCCGAGCACCACCGAGATATATGCACCAATAGACACAATTGTAAGTTTATGTTGTTTGAGTCAACTGGCGCGACTAATAAGGTAGGTGGAATCGTCACTTTAAACGAATGTCATATTTGTCGTCTCCACGCGAATGATTTCTCCAATTTTAAATCCATCAAAAATGTTGATTCTAGTTGCTATCACCTAGTTTACATGTGTTTCTGTTTACCAATCCCATTTCTCCCCCAATCTTTATTCCTTGCCAACTTAACCGATTCTCTTTAATCAGAAGGAAGGAAGGATTCGTACGTTTACTCGTTCTTTGATACGTTTAAGCAAATATTAGCGCAGATCTGGGATTCGGAGTTGCCGGGAAAGTCTGCCGGAATTGCTCGTACATTTTAGTACTTTTCAATATTCCAAAGTTTATTTATAGAGTTCACCAGAAAGCACAAAACCCGTACGCAATGCACATAAATGAAGTATTAAAAAAATATATATATCTGCAATGGCGTAAATAAACTCATTTTAAAATTTATTGATGGAAGTAAATTCCAATTGTCTGTTACTCTGCTATTAAATAATCGAACAATAAATGAAAAGAACTGAAATGAAAATGAAAAATGAGAAAACCATTTTATTCCATTTATATTGAACTTACAGTACATTTGTTGAAAGTTACAGTTACTGAAAGCTATCGAAATACATATTTTAAGCGAAGACATTTATTTCCAATTACCTTATTAATATTGTATTGTAATATTGTATTATCGGGATTGGATAATAGAACCGTAACGGTAAGATCATAAATCCTATGCGCTGAAGCAGCACTCGCGAAGGAGTTCTAGCATCATGAAATTTGCACAGTTCTTTTTTCTTTTGTCAGATTTGTTTAGGTCAACGCAACAATTTTCAACTCGTACACTCATTCCCATCATAAGCTATGCACTTTTGAAATATTCAGTTAATTATAATTGTTTTTGACGCTTTTTTTAAAATTTGTTCAAAAACAAAAGAAAAAGCGAAATAATAGTATTTGAGGGGTGATGGAATCAGGTAGTGCCAAGTATTAGTTATGTAAATTAGAAATAATTTATTAACCTCGAAACTGAAGTTAGAATTTTTCAAAATCATATATATCTTATTGTAAAAATTTTGTGTACAGTCCAAGGGAATATTTTTTCCTGTTCCTGTGTCAACTGTGTTTAGAGGTGTATGCATGTGGAGATAATCTTCTCTACCCAGTGAGCGGCCTGCCTATCGCTTCTGTGGGGCTTTTATTATTTTAATTTCAAAGAATTTTAAACTGTGTTTTATGTACTAGCGGCACTTGCTGATTACATGCAATTTTATATTTAAGCCCGCTCACTAAGGTAATGGAGGGTATGAGATGAAATTTGGGCGGAGATGGAGGGGGTCGGTGCTTGGGGTCCATTGGCCGAGGTTGGAGAATGAGGAATTCGAGTTCGATTCTAATTTGGAGTAAAATGTTTTGGATAAATCTATTATATGTTTTCGGAGTGGAGGAATTTTCTAGCCCGTGTTAATTATGCTATTCCTGACGAACAAAATTTTAAAATCATGTGTTTATTTTAGCATTCTGTGGTTGATCCATCTTCAGACTACTGACTACAGACTACAGACTACTGATTAGACATTTATCATGTTCCTTATTAATGTTGTTGTGTTTACTTCGTACAAGTCCAATTAATTTACTTTTTAAAAAGAAAAATAATATAACATTGTTATTATTAAGAGGAACGGCTACGCGGCCTGTTTCATAGAAAACTAAATTTTGGATTTGACACAAAAACATCAACCCAAACAAAAAGATCTTTGTTTTTAAATTAAAGGTATAGTAAATATATATTACGGATTAGAAGTATTATATTTAGTTGTTTTAAATTATGAAATATAGTAAGTTATCAATTATTTAGGATTTTAAAGAAAACTTTTAAAATTATTTGTCGGTTTATGTTTTTTTTATTTTTTATTATCACATATGTAAATATGTTTATATAAAATAAAATAAGTTTCAAAAAAAAAAAAAAACGTTTTTTTGGGTAGACGTTTTAAATTATGTACGTCAAATATGTGTTCCAATGTAAATTGATCGTTTTTAATCTAAATTTACGTCAATCGATGTTTTTTTTAAACATTTATTTTTTATTTTTATTTTATTTTATATATCATTACATTTTCATAGTGGAGAGGGTGGATTATTTCGTAAAATCACCCCTAGCGCCCAAATAATTGCTAAAGTTGCCCGTGAAATCGTTAACGTTAGATTTCTTTGAAGGTTTTGTAAGTAAAAAATAAATTTAAAAAATACTTCTAATCCGGACCAGATATTTGTTATACCATTTGTTGAAAATAAATATCATAAGATTTAGGTTAGTATTTTTGCATCAAATTCAAAATTAAGTTTTATATTAAACAGGCCGAACACAGGTTCCTCTTAGGTTAATCGGTTTTTATCGAAAAAGTTAATAAATCATTTCAAACACCATAAAAAATAAAAATGGATGGGGGCAAATTAAATCATATAAGTAAGTCGTCGTAATGTGGCGTAACCACAGTTTGAAAATGGCTTTGAACGCCGAAACAGCTGTCACAACAATAGAAATTAATTACCAGTAGAACGTAATAATAAATACATAAATACTTATTTTCAATAGATCTATTTGTCGTTACTTAGAATTGTAGCAGATAGACGAATGTATCAGCTGCATTACAGCTTGAGGCCGCTGGTTTTAATAATTTTAGAATTCTACGCTGTTATTTTATTTATTCATTTTATTGGTCGTATAAAGGTAGGTTTATTGCCTGATGGCAGTTTTAAAAATAAATAAGAAGTTTATTTATTTTCTGATACCTTATAAGAGCTTCATTTTATGTACTGTCAACAAGGAGAACTACACCGCTACCTGGTTGGGTAACGCCGTAAAGCGGGTTAAGCAATGGTCGTAGCGAGTAATAATAATAACTTAGCAAATATCAACATTTTTAAAGAATGTTATTCGCTGAATGACAGCTGTCATCCAGGAGAACGGCAATTAAACAAATGTATTTAACCTAAAAGATAAAGACAATGCATTATACTTAAAAGGAATCAGAATCAGGCCCCAGTCCACTTCAAGGCCAGCACCAACATTATTAAAATCTAAAATATATATTTGATGTGAAATGATTTGCCGGTCTTTGTGTTTGCTCCCTCTTACAACATGGATCTTTTCAAGACCCAGGTTCACTCCTTCATATCCTCTAAAAGACCCTCTACATTCCCCAAAATTCCCCAAAAATGATATAGGCCTTGAGAGAAATTATTTCCTGTGTGGAGTTACCGTAAAAAAAGGTTTCATCTAGTGAGCTAGTGAGGTAGGTAATGTAAACCAAACAATAATATATGTATGTAACATATATTGTAGTTGTATTTAAACAAGCCGTATTGTATAAATCTGTATTACGTTATTTCAATAGACCTCGATTTATCGACACTGAAAATGAAAAAAAAAACTATACGTTTAAGTATGTGTGATGCACTCCTGTAAAATATACAGCAATTTTTTATTCACACAACATTATTTTGCACTAAGTTAGTGCATTTCGTTATTCAATTTCGTTATCTAATAAACCTGTCGTCTTCTAAATTCTTTTGTACCTTTAAATTAGAAAAAAAAATTAAATTGTAATCTTTTAATGTATTAACTAACTAACTAACTAACCATCACGCCGTTTCCCCGCAGGGGTAGGCAGAGAGGACGGACCGCCAAACAACTCGATCTTGGCATACACTTCTTGTTTCATTCACATTCATACATCGTCTCATACATTCTCTTCTATTATTCCGACTTCTGACATGGCCCGACTCAAGTATTTGATTCATTTGATCATGCCATGTCTTCCTCGGACGTCCTCGGCTTCTTCTTCCATTCACATTCGCGTCATACATTCTTCTTACACTCCTTTCTTCGTTCATTCGCTCCACATGCCCAAACCATCTAAGCGTCCCTTTCTTAATTTTACTCATTACGCTTACATCAGCCTTGCATTCTTTACGAATTTCAATATTTTTCACACGATCATACATGGTTTTACCACACATTCGTCTCAGAGATCTCATTTCTACGGCATTCAGTTTACTTTCATCCTTCCTCTGCCATTTCCATGCCTCACTGCCATACATCAGGGTTGGTATCAGCACTCCATTGTGGACTGCTAGCTTCGCTCCTTTGGACAACTTTTTGTTAGCGCCAGTCCTCCGTTAATGGAGTTTCCTGCATTCACCCTTCTTTCAATATCCCTATCAGTCTTTCCATCTCTCGTAAACATACAAACTCATCGACCTAATCCAAGTATTTATCATTCACAACTATATTGCACACTGTTTTCGTACTCTCTCTTTCAAACACGGTAACTTTAGACTTACTTACATTCATCATTAGCTCGTTCTTCATGCATACTTCATTCATCATATACAAGGGACTGTAAATCTTCTATACTGTTAGCAATCAGCACCGCATCATCCGCATACAACAGGCAACATACTTTCAGATTACTCACCTTAATATCCTAGCTGAACAACCACCCTTGTAAATTGCTATCTCAACACAGGCGTTTAACACCTGGTGAGATGGGCAATACGTCAATCGATATATTTACATATTTTTTTATAATATAAGCACTTATTATATAGAATGATGTGTATGTACTGTAAATTATTATCAAATAATAGCTTATCGTGAACGCCTCACTAGGCAAACCTGCCAGTTGTATGAATACCGATTTGAGGTAGATCCATAATAATCCGAATAAATTGGCCAATTTAATAAGTAATTTCAGCTTACGACAGTAAATTGTTCCTGGATTCACTGGTTTGTCATTACAGTGAATGGAATATTTATCTTCACGTGACGTTTGCAGACTTTACAGCAGGAAACAAAGCAGCGTTTTATTTCCACTTCAGTATATGTCATCGGAGGTCAGTTGTTCGACGGATAACACTGCAGAGATAAACAGATAAGTATGTTTCCTTTGTCCTAAAATAAGTTAGCTAAAATTTTATACAATGGATTAAATTTAAACTAATTTTTTCACAGGTTATGCAAAACAAGGCAATCAAAAAGTTATTCGAAACAATTTAAGTTAAAAAGGTATTTAAAACTCTATAATTAAAAAAAGTAGAATACATAATAAAACGTGAATTGAGGTCAAATAAAGCGTACAATTTTCTGAACGTCAAAAAACGTGATGTGACATCAAATAACGCATTGAATCGTCTATAAAAGTTAAAAAAAAACTAAAATTATATTAAATAAAGCCTAAAATCATCTAAAAACGTCTAAGCCATAAACTTTTATTCTATAATTTTACACGACAACATACATTTAAACACCACATATAGTTACAAGATATGGCAAGCTATCCAATGGGTTCAGTGGGGGCAAGTTATATTATGGTATTACCCTCCAACAAAATTAAAAATGTTATTTATTTTATTTTATTTGGAAAACCAACAGTTTACAGCAATAATTACATTTGTCAAATATATTTAAAAAATGAACCAATAATAGGTTTTCACTTAAGTATTTAAATTATTCAAAAAAAATTGTTAGAATAATTAAATTGTATAGAATTATAAAGAATTTATTAAGGTAATTTTTGTAGTTAGTAAGTTTAATTTAATAAAAAAAAGGTATATGGTATGGTTAATACTCCAAGGGATTAATTCTTCAGTGGTGGACACAGTGCCTGTCTGCCATATGTACCCGTACATCGATTTAACCTAATTATTTATACAAAAGCAACTAAACAACTTTCGATCGATTTGCGTCATTTATGAATAGGCAGCTTTCTGTGGCCGTCCTACCCGCGGAAGGCAAATGTATTATGATATTTGGTACACTAACTGATTGTGAGTTGCATTGCTTTATTTAAATAATTCATTCATTTTTCAAAGGCCCCATAAAACAGAGATTACAAAACAGTTGGCGCCAACAAAAATTTGTCCAAAAAAGCGAAGCTAGACTCCAAAATGGAGTGCTGATACCAAACCTGATGTATGCCAGTGAGTCATGGAACTGACAGAGGAAGAATGAAAGTAGGCTGAAATGAGATCTCTGAGGCGATTTTATGGTAAAAACATGTATGATCGTGCCAAAAATGTCGAGATTCGTAAAGAACGCATGCAATAAAGAAAGGGACACTCAGATGGTTCGGGCATGTAAAGCGAATGAACAAAGAAAGGAGTCTAAGAAGAGTTTATGGTGCGAATATCAAAGAATAGCCAGGAAACTGCGTGACGGATAGTTAGATAGTAAAAAAGATACATATGTCGTTGCACATACACGTGAGGTGTAACATTAATAAAAATGTCTACATTAACTCAGTAATTTGGTCTACTAAATAATTAATAAAACTTAAAATTAATAAAAACTATCTTTAAACTAAACAAAAGCTCTTTAAATAACTTAATGTAAGTGTTATTTTATTTTATTGAAAAATTCTTAAATAATGAAATCATAAATCAAGAGTTTATTTTCATTCCAGTAAAAATATTTTAGGAAAATTTTCCCATAAAACCAAAGATTGTACGGAGTTATTTTTATAGCGCTGTGTAAAATGTATTTTTCAAGGCATAATATCCAAAAAATAAGGCTACGGAAGTGTTCATTTTGGGAAGATCTGTTCATTTGATACTATTGATAATTAATTTAAAAGCATTTTTGATATCAACATTTTTAATAAATTGAAATAAATGTTCTATTATGCCGGTAACACGAAATAATGTTTTTCCACCCTTTTGATGCAGAAATTTGAAATAAAATTGTAAAAAAAGGAAAAATTGTTTTTGCGCTTATTAACCTGTTATCATGTTTTAAATAAATGTTGATAATATTTATTTCAGCTGAACAGAGTGGTGAGTTCGATACTCTGTCTGCCATAGAAAAGCATACATATAAATAAATTACATGATATGAAAATCTCTACTGTGTTTGTCTGTGTGTCTCGATTTTCTCGAAAATTAGTGACCGGTTAGTTAAAAATAGCAGAGTTTATTCTTATTAGTGCCGGGAAGGTTTAGAGAGTAGTTTGAATGACATCCAATATGTAAAACTGTTGCTATAACGTTTTAAAATTAGTACACATTGAACCCGCCATGTTGTATTGAGGTAAGCCCATAAACATATCACTCTGGTTAACCACAGATTACATATTCAAATAAGAAGGTTTGTTTGGGTATAATATTTTCAAAATGGAAAACAAAAGTAGGTATCTACTTAAGATTATTATATATATTTTGAAAAAATAAATGTGTGAAATGAAATAAAATTTTCGAATTGTTTCTTTATTTAGAGATAGTAATAGTCGTCACAAGGCGTTACTTTCGCTGTCAAATCACTTACGGAACCCAAACGACAAGCGAGAATTCACAACTTCATAATTTTATTTAAAAAATAAAAATCTTGAGCAAGGCCGGGTATACTTCAGCTTGTATAGTATAAAAAGGTAAAAGGTAATAGGTAATAGGTAAAAGGTAAAAGGTAAAAGGTAAAAAGTAAAAGGTAAAAGGTAAAAGGTAAAAGGTAAAAGGTAAAAGGTAAAAGGTAAAAGGTAAAAGGTAAAAGGTAAAAGGTAAAAGGTAAAAGGTAAAAGGTAAAAAGTAAAAGGTAAAAGGTAAACATATTGAGCACTGGTACTACTGTCTGTAATAATAAAATAACATATTTTTGCTTACATTAAATACTCCACGAAGGAGGGCCTGAGGAAAACGATTTCTCTCAGGGCCTTTGTCGAATGCTTATATGTTTTGAAATGTATTATTTCGAGTTTTTTAAATAATTTTATTATTTTTTAAATTGTATTTTTTTTTTCAAATATTGCAGATAATATGAAAATGAAAGGTGAAACCGAAAAGAAAAATATAATGGCAGCAACTGAGACTCGAACCCAATAAATACCTTATGGTCTATCCGGGACCTAGAGCTCTAATCCACTGATCTACTGTTACCCCAAGCCGTCCCGTCATTTTTATCGTTATCATACTTAAATTTCTAAGAACCGTTAATAGAATCTTGACCGGTTGAGTTGGCATCGCGTTTGGCTCTCACTCAGGCGTCGTGAGTTCAATTCCTCGGCTGGCTAGGTCCTCTATTTACGATATAAGCAACATCTTCCGCTACTGTGATGGCAGTAGGAGATTTTCAAATATTGTCAGGTTATGCGTAACCAGGGAATATTTGTCTTTCTTTTTTAATAAAAAAAATGAAAACATTTATTAAATGCAAACGTCAAAAGAATGCTGTTCAACACATTCTGCACATCTCTGTATACGTCAGAGCTTTGGTTGCATTACACCGCATCCCAATGGAAAAAGATAAAAGACACCTACAATAATGCATATCGCCAACTATTCCGTCTACCGAGATACTGCAGCGCTACAAAAATGTTCCTGGAAGGACGAGTGCTCTCTTTCAGGGCACTTCTCCGCCACCGCATGGGAATCCTATGGTGCAGGGTACACCAATCTAAGAATATCATCATTACTGCCACGATTACATGGATGGAGTCTCCGTTGCTGACCCCTTGGAGACGGGACATATCCGCCATAAACTTTTTTCTCTCTTAGCGAATGAACTTATTTTGCATATTTTACTGAGTAATCTTTTTCCATATTTTTCTGCTTCTGATTTTACGTACCTATTTTTATTTACTTGCGTGTATAATTATCACTTATGGAACGTATTGCATTGCACTACCCCTGCAAACCTTCTGGAAAAGAGAACTATGATTATTATTACTAAGCCGTACGATCAATATTATAGTCAATACTTCGTGCAGACAGTCCAACAATGCTACACACATTTTATTCACATCTACTCCAATGTTGACCCACCTTTAATACCCGAATGATATCTCATCGTCTATGATTCTCTTTGTTTACTGTTCTACATTATTTGCTATTGAAATGTCGAACATAGTGTTTATTAGAATAAGAAATGCTCTAATTTTTTTTAATAAATTTGCGCATTTCTCTTATGTTTTCCGCATAAAAGTTATTTTAGTAAAGTTTTACAATCGTATAGCATTCTTAATAGGCATTTTATTTGAATTTTTTTTTTGTTATTATTGTTATTTTGTTATTTTGTTGGGACTCATCATTTAAAAAAAAATAAAAATACTTAAAAATAATTAATAACATCATATTGTAAAATTTTTGTGTGCAATGCCAGGGAACATTTCTCCCTCTTCCTGTGTCAACTGTGATTAGAGGTGCATAAATGTGGAGATAATCTTCTCTATCCATTGACCGGGCTGCCTATTGCTACTGTAGGGCCTTTATTTATTTTATTTCAAAGAATTGTAAAATGTGTTTTACGAGGTGTGTTCAAAAGAAAAGGTGAATTTTGAATTTTCGCGGACTGTGTACATTCGATTATCGATTTTTTTTTGGTTATGTTGGTACACCTATATTTATCATATGTTAGCATTATCAGCCATTTTGGATCAGTGGTTTGTTTTTGACAACTGGAAAGGTTAGTCAAGTTTTTGGGTGTTCTTCGATTTTTTATTTGGGTTCGTTTTCTGAGGCATCATCAGTCCGATTGAAGTGAAATTTTAGATTCGCTTTATATTTTGGTTTTTATTTTCACCGTTATTTTACGCTGGAAAAATTAAGAACTTCCCATTATTTCCAAGATAAACTAGGCGCAATTATAAAAAGCCGTCGGCAGCCACGAGGGCGTCCCTACATTTATGTCACTGTTAAAAGATTGAAAAAGTTTGTTCATTACTTTATGGTTAAGAATTTCTATATACCTGTAATTTTTGGTAACTCTTTATATTATATTCCGAAATTCATGTAAAAACACAGATGGGCGTATAATCAAAAATATAAATAATTAATCTGTTTTTCATAGGTTCATGGTTTGGGTTTTAAAGAAAAAATAAAAACACTATTTGCTGTCTCCCCCAACTGAAATAACCTATTCTCATTGTAATTAAGTTCAATAAAAATATATTTTTTAAATAAAATACATAATAGGAATGCTATACGATTGTAAATGATTTAGCATTAAGCATTGAGCATTGAGCATTGAGCATTGAGCATTTTTCTTTATTTTATTTTTTTGTATTTCTACGGAGTCCTAACTGGAAATATTTACCTAAATCGTAATTCAAATAAAAATTCTTCTCTGACATCTTAACAAAATACGGACTAGTATTTAGAATTCCACGCTTTAATTTCTAATTCATATTCGCTAAATAATTCACGGCGAATATCTTTACATTTCCCCAAATCAGTCTGTTACGTCGTTAAATTAGAAGTTAAAATGGAGAAATCGATAGACAGATGTTTTTACGTTAGGCTTAGCTGAGCTGTATTTTAGATTTTAGATTTCAAATACAGCTTAGATAGTTAGGACGGCCGTTAAAGGGATCGGATGCGGATGTCCAAAATTGGACGCCATGAACAAGTAGAAACTGGTATAAAATCCATACATAATAAAAGAGTTTTTGAAAAGGGCGGGAGTCCAAAAAGCTTAATCATAAAACTAAGAAATATTTTTTGATGTTCAAGGTACTACTGTGCGAAAGTATGTGTAACAGTTTGACTGACCAGTATAAAATTCAGTGATAAAATCAGATGGACCTTTTCAGCAAAATAAATGTTAAAATCATTGAACGACCTTCACAAAGTTCTGTTTGATAAAACTCTAATTTCCAGTGTGTTGACGAGTGTTGTGACATGGCTTTTCAATTTGGTCGACGGAAGTTCGCTCCAGAAGGCACTGGAACTGAAAACCGAAAACGTGGCGCTTCTGGGAACATTTCAATTTTAAAGGTTTTTTTAAAACGTATGGTATTATAATTAAAATATTTTGACGATTCATTTCACTGTTTTCAAATGTGAATATTATGCGGTTGATGCAAATTATGTTATTTGTTAAAAATATGATTTTATTTATGATATTAAAATGTTACGTTGTGGGCTGCCATAATCAGGTTAAATTAAACAAATATTAAGTTAAAAGCACGCCAATTTTCATTTCCCCTATCAAACGGATTCGGACGAAAGTTTTCACGATTAAAGGATTCTTTTGATACCGGTGGACAGTGAAATAAAATTTGATGCTTTAAAAGGAAGTAAATATTTAAAGTAAAATTATTTTTAAATAAATTATTAAAAAAGTATTTTGTATTTAACACTTTAGACAGGACTCGAACCTGCACCCTTCTGATTGCCGGTCAGATGCTCTACCGCTGAGCTACGTCGGCTTATTGCAAACCCGCAAAGTTAATCAATATATACTAGTGTTTCATTCAATAATTACTGTTTTTATTATATTTCACCTGTAAACAACCAACTTTATTAGTATGAGAAAGGCTTGTAACGGCTAAATCCCTCAATAGATGGCGTCGAGACAAATTATGTTTACATTTTATTGGTGAAAAATGCTTTGACTTGTCAAATATTTTTTTATTAATTGATAAACTAAAGTTTTATTAATATACTCGTACACAGATACACAGATAAAAAGCGATGTTTTTTCATCAGGAATATATAGAACACTAAAACATAATAATGTAAAGTACATTCAAATGATGAACATGGAACACAATAATGTAACAATAGACAAATTATAAACATAAACAAAAATTGATTAAAGGGAGAGATTCGTAAAGAATCCAAGGCTGACGAAATCGTAATGATTAAGGAAGGAACGCTTAGATCGTTCGGGCATGTAGAGCAAATGAACGAAGAAAATAGTGTAAGGAGAATATATGACGCCAATGTAAATGGAAGAAGAAGCCGAGGACGTCCGAGGAAGACATGCCATGATCAAGTGAATCAAATACTTTAGTCGAGTCATTTCAAAAGTAGCAATAACAGAAGAGAATGTATGAGTGTGAATGAAGTAAGAAGCGTATGCCAAGATCGAGTTGTTTGGAAGTCCGTCCTCTCTGCCTACCTCTTCGGAGAAACGGCTTGATGGTTAGTTAGTTAGATTTACTAAATAAGTTTTTTTTTCTTGTAAGTATTATACTTCCCTGACGAAGCTACGGTAGTAGTGAAACCCGGTTGGCAAAAGTATATATATATATTTTTTTTTATATGAATACCTCACAAGAGTCCCAACTGCTCCCAACCGTCTGGAGCCAGTGAGACTATGGCATTCCCAATTGGGGAATGTTGTGAGGCTGAAGGTATTGGGGAGGGGAAGGAGAAGGGGAAGAGGAAGGTTGGGAATATAACGAAGAAAAGTGATGTAAACAAAGTTATTGTTTTATTTTATTTTTTTAATTACTAAATAAGTGTTTATTCCCAGACAAATCCCAGACAAATCCATTGACGGCCTCCATGGTCGAAGGGTAAGGCTCTCGACTACGAATCCGAAGGTCGCGGGTTCAAACCCCGGCGTGCGCAAGTAATTTTTATTTAATTAATGTGTGTTGTTTCTCAATTAATTCATTTAGAAATAATATATAGTATATTTGCGCACGTTCCAGAGTGGAAGATACTTTCAGTATCGCCCTGGTGAAAGACCACCATTCAGAATTGAAAGGTTGCTTGAAATGGCTTTTAGCCGTGTTTGGTGACCAGATCTGAATAGCCAGGTATTTACCCTTTTCCCCACCTTCCTCTCCCCCTTATCATTCCCCTCCCCAATACCTTCAGCCTCACAACATTCCCCAATTGGGACTGGCTCCAGACGGTTGGGAGCAGTTTGGGACTCTTGTGCGGTATTCATATAAAAAAAAATAAATAAATGGAACACTGAACCATAGACGCGAATAATCATGAAATATTTATTCTAATCTAAACAAATACGGACTGCCTTAAGATCACTTAATCTGATTAATCACGTATGTACGCTACAGTCTTTGTGAGCTGGATATTTAGAAATCTTGATTACAACGAAATTGAATCATTGAAAAACTACAAGCCAATTTAACATTTTTATTAAAATTGGATAAGTACAGCAGATAACCCGCCTTTACCTGCATGTTGGCTTTAGTTGGAAAATAAACCAAGTCTTTGAGCCGGTAATAGAGATATTCTTAAATTCATTTAAATAAATTCTCGCTACTTTGACTATGTTTAATGATGGTTTCAAAGGAAACCGTTTTCCGCATAGACTACGCCATTTTAATGGAGTTTTTCGATTACTTACTTTAAAAAATTCAAATTAACTGAAGTTTTTAGTCGAGAACGTGTGTTTTTTTTTAAAAATATTTTATGTATAGCTGAAAGCCTGTGTGCATTGCCATGCAGTCCATAAAGGGTGAAAGCTGAGCCTACCCTAAGAAAAAGGTAACACAAAAATAAATTAAATATTATAAACATCAGGTGAAGTCGTTTTTTTCTATGAATTTGGTAGGGAACAATTTATTCAGTTGACACAATCAGTGGAGGATGGTAAAAGAATGGCAATTTTAAAATATTCAAAGCAGTAAATTTGGAAAACTACATACAGCCTACCTTTGGTTCTAGAGCAATGCACTCCACTGCATGTGTATATGTGTCACAAACACATGCGCGATGAATAAGGAACTCCACTGAATAATAATATATTGTATTAATATAGATCAGCAAACGCCGATTGAGAATATATAAGTTTTATTATGTATTATTTATTATACGAAGAAATTAATAATTATTAAGAAATAAATTATTATTTAAAAGTGAATTAAAAATCAACTCATCCAAACACCTTTTTATTTATTGTATTATATACGCCCTATTTGGGCTTTCACATAAAAAAGTTAGTTATAATAAACAGGTGCAAAACACATCACTGTAGGTTCAAAGATAATATATCGAGGATACAAATACAGGATAACATAGTGTAAGTACCATTCTAAGTAATAAGTTCCAGAGGCGAATAATCAAAACATACCTCACATTCACTGTTACTTATACCCTTGACACAAATATTAATAATTATTGATGAGGTATGCAATAATCGTTTGTATTTGTATTTCGAGCAGTTGAAAATGTCTACTATATTTGAATATGTATTACCTTCTGTGTGGAGTCTAGGTACCAATGAATATTTGAATGACTCAGTCCTGAAATTATTGTTACAGTTGAACAAAATTTTAGATCGGGTAGATCTAATTGGAAAATGAAATGTAATTAGGATGACGATATCAGGGCTGTCTATAAAACCATTAACAATTTTGAAAATAAAAGTTAAGTCAGAGACAATTCTTCTGTCCGATAGTTTTAATGATTTTAGTTCTTTCATTAAGTAATTGTACTTTATAGTTTCAATAGGTAAACCGAGTTTATAGTTTGTAGAAATTTCTGTCGAAATTTTTCAATGGATTCGGAATGAATTTTATAGTGAGGGACTATATAGAACAATTATATTCGACTTGACTACGAACTAAGGAAGAGTTATGTTGGTACCACTGCATTTAGAACATCTGACGTCATTGGATTGGATTGACGTTTTTGGATTAGTATGATAATTTTTATTTTTCTATTTTGTTTTGTATTTTAAAAATGTGTTTTTTCTAGTTTTGGCGAAATTTAAAGGTAATTTGGGTGACTTTAGGCACTATTATTATTGTTCAATATAAAAATAAAATAAAAACAACTATTATTAATGATCTAAATTGGAGTACTCACGAGCAAACCAATTATCAATACTGATATTAAGTTAATTTTAATCAATACTATTATTATTCAACTATATAAAGTTTCCAAAAAGGTACATCATTTTATTACTTATGTTTAGTTATGGTTTACCATGAAGAGAATATAAAATATACGATAAAGCACGGGCTTCAAAAGTCAAATGTCAAGATGATGATCCTTGTCTTGAAATTTGACATTCTAACCTCAAAACTGATCAAAATCGACCGGCCTTAGGTTTGGGGCATTTTGTAGGGCTTTGAAAAATTGCAATCTTGAAAATTATTTTATGTTTGAAAACTTATTTTAGAATAAAAAATTGTACTGGAGTTCCTTATTTGCACAGCTTAGAGAAGTTTTCAAAAGGTCATTTGCATAATAAGTTAGGGAGCTTTTAAATATCTGATCAATCCGCCAAAAGTTTGATAAAACCCAATATTGTTGGTTCCATATTATTTAACGAGGAAAACGATTTAACTAATAACGTGTCGAAATTCGAGAAAAGCTTTTGTCTTAAAGAGACAAATGTTTCTAAGGAAAATTTCGTTCGATCCTTTATGAAAACGTGTTATGTTGTTTGGAAAGCGATTTACTAGAACATCAAGCATATTCATTTGTTAACAAACGAGAATCATTTTTTAAAATGGATTTCCCATTTTACTGATGACAATTCAATTACAAAAAAAAAAAATCAACAACCTGCTAAAATTTATTACAAATTTCATCAGGTCAAAAACATTTATTGACGATAAACCGACGGAATTGATTGAACTGGAAGGTTATTCAAACCGTTCACAATTTGGTTTTAGCGGAACTGAAAAATGAAACAACACAATTATGCTTTCTTTCAATTTCCCCCGAACGCGAGTAAAAATTAATCCCGTTTTTTTTTGTTTGTAAATATAATTCTATTGGTTTAATAGCGGCATATTTTATCGAGTTAATTTTACATCAATGTTTTAAGAATAAACTGAGGTAATAAATCCTCAATGATTTTATTTTTTAAATTTTGCCTCGTGTTTGGGATAACATTTTTAATAAAGTTAATTGACGCCTAAATTTTTGTCGGTGAATTTTTTAAATTTGACTGGAATTAGCGGAGATGGATTGGTAAATAATATGACAGTTTTAAGATTTTCAATGATTTGATAAACTTGCTTCATTACTCATTGTATCGAACGTGTATACAGAGTAGATTAATTTATGCTGATAAACATATTTCTTTATAATCAAATATAAATTATTGCACAACACATTCATCTCGAGCCGAGAGCAGGTATTGCACTAAACTATACGTGCAATACCGAGCCACGAGGCAGAATTGCACAAAACGTGCAATGGAGGCATTTAATATTCGGCCGCGCCGCGCATGCTATAAATAGCGTATGTGCCCTCTTTTCACTCCAACCGCGGAACGGAGAACATCTCCTCCCTTGGATACCTCCACCTGTTGCTGCTAGGCATGAACAGTCTTTTACAGCCAGCAACCGCTGATGTTACCATCCGCTACCTAAGCGACCGACCACACTGACTGGTGCCATAAGTCAATACGCTCGGAGCGACAACATCTCCATTGGGAAACTACCAAACGCCTTTCTAAAAGGGATTCGCAAATTACATTAGTCATTCATCCCTGTGTGCCGGTGCCTAAATATTTACTCTCTTTTCTTTTGCGGGTTCTACACGTCCCCCCTACTCTTATAATATATTTAAAGTGTATCTATTGTGACTTTTTATATAATTTTCAACTACGTTAATTAATTTACTAAAATAACACATTTACAAAGAAATATACGTTTTTGTTCCCTTAAAGGTCATCACATATAAAAGCGACTAGCTGACTAAACGAGAAATCTAGTTTATTTTTTTTTTCTGGGTCAGAGACAGAAATCCTAATAAGGAACTCCAGTGAAAAATACTATCGTTAAAAATGATTTTTTTTATGTAGATAAGCAAACGCCGATTAGTTTTATTACATTTAATTTATTATACGTAGTTATAAAAAACCACCTCATCTAAACGCCCCATTCGGTTGGCGCCAAACAAACCTTTTTATTTTAAATGTGTAATCTGTGGCTAACCAGAGTGATATATATATATGGGGTAACATCAATACAACATGGCGGGATCAATATTTAATGTTAACAATATGTGAATATCTCTAATCGTAAAAATTTTAGGGTAAGGTTTGATTACACGAATATTAATGACATAACTATACCTTAATTTGTTTAATTTACCTAAACCCCACTCTTACTTTGTTTTCATGTTTAAATAAGATCTGATTTTTTTCATTTAATCATTGAAGTGATTAACTAATCTTAAATGAAAATATAAACGAGAAAAGACACAGAAAATAAAAAAAAGTAACGATCGCATTTGCAACTCGAACCCAGCTGTCTCTTTCATATTTTAAATTGAGATTTAATAATGATATTTTACAGTTTTTTTTTAATTCTTATAAGTTGAATTACAAGTGATTTTCTTTAAGATTTTCTCTTTACACATTTATATGATAGAAACTTTCTTAAATATATCTTCAGCAGTTGGTACTGGAAATAGTGTGAAAAGTGAGTTCATTGAGGAGGAGGAATGTTTTTAAGTATTAGTTTTACCATGATTCTTTGTTAAACTTTTACTGAATTTAAATTATTTGTACGAGATCCTTCCCAACCAATAATGCCATAGATATGTGAAGAGTGAATAAGGGCAGAGTACGCATGTTCGGTTATTTTTTTATTTAAAATATTTCTTAGCCTAACGAATAAACATATATTTCCTTATTGTCTTTATTAGCTCTGTGATGTGTTTATTCCATTTTAACTTTTGATCAATGAGAACACCGAGGTATTTAATTTGAATATTCTTTTCATCTACAATTAAAGTATAATTATATATTGTAACATATTACACGCATTACAGAAAAACGTTGTATAAGGGAAATATCACAAAAAATTATATGAATTATTTGTCTTTAGGTTAAGTTTTTTTTTTTACAAGCTGAATATTGATTTGTGAGTTCAATTGGAAATTGAGGTACATACTCGTAAATGAATTAATGAATAACAAAGAGCTTGCATCAAAAACGATGCGAAATCGTGTCGAATCAGATATTGCCAATCGAAATGAAATAATAGTACCGCTAAAAAGTTTCCCGTTACATTTTTTCACAATCGTAATAATACGCATTAATTTATATTACGGTCTAGGGCAGTGATGGCGAACCTTTTTTAGTGGGTCAAATTTCGTTCAGTATTTTTTTTAGTACTAGCTAGTGGGTTATTAAGGCAGTGGCGTCACTTGGAAAGGGGGAGGAAGGATGGTTAAAAAAAAATTTTTTTTTGGTTCTCACTTTTATAATCCTCTGAAAAGTTTCAAAAATAGTCCGATTCTCCGGAATAGATAAAAATATCGAACATTTCAAAAGATATGTTAGGTTCGTTAAGATAAATATTCATAACAATTTTAACATTTGAAAACGTTTGATCAATTTTAGCCGAAGTAAGACAAAACTGACCTTATTTCGAGCTCATGAATACGCTCTTAACACATTATCGGCTTATCACTTCATTGTGTTTAACGTATAAATACAAAATAGAAAAAAAAAATCTTTCATATAAAATAAATGTCGTTTAAACAAAGTTTGAGTGTTTCATTTGATTATATATATATTATATAATTCTTTCAAATCACAAATTAAACAGTTATTAGATAACTCCATTCTCTAGAAATATTAGATCAGGCCTTTCGAAATATGACTAAAAATAAAATATATTTTTATCTTGTATGCGCCTTATTGTTGCATTTCTATTATCAGGTACTTTTACTTTTCTATTTTGTAGATAATGCATTTTGTAGTAACTATCGTGTACAACAAAACAAACTTTATCTATATTACATTCTTGATGTATTTTATTTTTATACTTAGTTACCATTACTGACGCTACTTGGCGCTGCTCCCCAACTCAATCACGAGAAATCTTTCTCTATTGAGTTAGATAGTTTTTGTAAAATATTTTTTTTTTTTTTGTAAATAGCTATTAAGATAAATACTCGTATATGCACTATTAAATATTTTATATGTATTTAAATTATATAAGAGTTTATAAAACGTTTGTGTTAATTAAATATTTTATATGTATTTATATTAAACAAAAGTTTATAAAACGTTTGTGCTAATTAAGTATTTTATATGTATTTATATTAAACAAAAGTTTATAAACGTTTGTGTTACTAAATATTTTATATGTAGCTTATATTATACACAAATTATAAAACGTTTGTGTTAATTAAATATTTTATATGTATTTATATTAAATCAAAAAGTTTATAAAAACGTTTGTGTTAATTAAATATTTTAAGGCGTATTTAAATTATATAAGAGTTTATAAACGTTTGTGTTAATTAAATATTTATATGTATTTATATTAAATTAAAAAAGTTTATAAAACGTTTGTATTAATTAAATATTTTATATGTATTTATATTAAACAAAAAAGTATAAACGTTTTGTGCTAATTATTTTATATATTTATATTATACAAAAAGTTTATAAAACGTTTGTGCTAATTATATTTTATATGTATTTATATTAAACAAAAGTTTATAAAACGTTTGTGCTAATTAAATATTTTAAGTGTATTTATATTAAACAAAAGTTTATAAAACGTTTGTGCTAATTAAATATTTAATATGTATTTATATTAAACAAAAGTTTATAAAACGTTTGTGCTAATTAAATATTTTATATGTATTTATATTAAACAAAAGATTATAAAACGTTTGTGCTAATTAAATATTTTATATGTATTTATATTAAACAAAAGTTTATAAAAAGTTTGTGTTAATTAAATATTTTACATGTATTTATATTAAACAAAAGTTTATAAAACGTTTGTGCTAATTAAATATTTTAATTGTATTTATATTAAACAAAAGTTTATAAAACGTTTGTGCTAATTAAATATTTAATATGTATTTATATTAAACAAAAGTTTATAAAACGTTTGTGCTAATTAAATATTTTATATGTATTTATATTAAACAAAAGTTTACAAAACGTTTGTGCTAGTTAAATATTTAATACGTATTTATATTAAACAAAAGTTTATAAAACGTTTGTGCTAATTAAATATTTTATATGTATTTATATTAAACAAAAGTTTATAAAAAGTTTGTGTTTATTAAATATTTTACATGTATTTATATTAAACAAAAGTTTATAAAACGTTTGTGCTAATTAAATATTTTAAGTGTATTTATATTAAACAAAAGTTTATAAAACGTTTGTGCTAATTAAATATTTTATATGTATTTATATTAAACAAAAGTTTTCAAAACGTTTGTGCTAGTTAAATATTTAATACGTATTTATATTAAACAAAAGTTTATAAAACGTTTGTGCTAATTAAATATTTTATATGTATTTATATTAAACAAAAGTTTATAAAAAGTTTGTGTTAATTAAATATTTTACATGTATTTATATTAAACAAAAGTTTATAAAACGTTTGTGTTAATTAAATATTTTATATGTATTTATATTATACACAAATTTATAAAAACGTTTGTGTTAATTTCAAATATTTTATATGTATTTATATTAAACAAAAGATTATAAAACGTTTGTGCTAATTAAATATTTTATATGTATTTATATTAAACAAAAGTTTATAAAAAGTTTGTGTTAATTAAATATTTTACATGTATTTATATTAAACAAAAGTTTATAAAACGTTTGTGCTAATTAAATATTTTAAGTGTATTTATATTAAACAAAAGTTTATAAAACGTTTGTGCTAATTAAATATTTTATATGTATTTATATTAAACAAAAGTTTACAAAACGTTTGTGCTAGTTAAATATTTAATACGTATTTATATTAAACAAAAGTTTATAAAACGTTTGTGCTAATTAAATATTTTATATGTATTTAAATTATATAAGAGTTTATAAAACGTTTGTGTTAATTAAATATTTTATATGTATTTATATTAAACAAAAGTTTATAAAACCTTTGTATTAATTAAATATTTTATATGTATTTATATTAAACAAAAGTTTATAAAACGTTTGTGTTAAATAAATATTTTTTCAGTGGAAACGAATTATGAACCTTTTAAAGGCCGTAGTGATAAACTTCTTTAGATTGGAAATTCAAAGCAACCGGTGATCGAATATTATGTGTTTAATAAATCTAATATGCAAATTAATTGAAGTTTGATATTTGTTTTATTAGGTTAACGTAATAAATCGTCAAAGGGGGTAAGGCGCCAAAATATAGGGGTGTTTTTGACTTTCGGAAATGGGTCGTTATCTGGAAAAGTCTACTTTAGAACAAAAAATTTATGTTGAAAGTTTTTATAATCAAGTGTCAAAATCTGCTAAAACTTTCGAGAGTTATAATTTGAGTATACATTGTATTCTAATGAAGGAACCGTTGGTTTCGGGGTACGTAGATATTTATTTATTAAAAATAGTGGTTTAGAGAAAATGTGTGTGTTTTTTATAATAATTTCTTCAAAAGATTGGTATTCACTTTGTGGCGTCATTATTAATAACT
The DNA here is from genome assembly GCA_022606495.2 of Halesus radiatus. Classification (NCBI taxonomy): domain Eukaryota; kingdom Metazoa; phylum Arthropoda; class Insecta; order Trichoptera; family Limnephilidae; genus Halesus; species Halesus radiatus. Next base: position 49,260 of record JAHDVE020010465.1, read on the forward strand.
GAATTAAAAGTTATGCAAGGATTTGTAATAATTTTTTATTAACAATTTTGTTTAATTACTTTAATAAATTTTTGTTTATGTTTATCATTTGTCTATACTTGACGTAATTATTTATTATTATTCTGTATATTCCTAATGATTAAAACATCGCTTTCGAAATATGTTGATATGCATATGTTAATAAAGTGGTGGTTACAAAGTATTTTTAAATTCATGTATTAAAATGTTTTTTTTTTTAATTATATTATTTTATTTTTAGTTTTTCCGGGTTATACCGACTTTTCATTTGGAAAACTTAATTTTTCTCAACTAAACAGCTGAGTATCTGGAGTACCAAAAACTCTAACGGAAAAGTTCGTTCTGGTGTCATGAAATTTTGACTTTTTATGTGAGAAATTTTTAGATTAATGAAATTTTGTTCAGGTCATAACCTCGTCTCTATCACTAGTTATTGTGTCAATTTAACAGCAAAAGATAAACTAGACGCCATATTTTACGTTTCACATTTTTCTACTCAATAATTAACAACATACAGAAGGCCCTCTTTGAGGATGCTGTGTGGAGGATCTTTTTGAGGAAAGGAAGGAGTAAACATGAGAAATTATTAAACATGAGGATATCCATGTTCTAGGAGGGAGGATACACAAAAGCTGGCAAGACATTTCACAGTCGGGCTGTTGAACTCAAGAACGACTCCTTCTGAGAGACTAACTATACTCTGGCTTCGATACCTGAGCTGGTCACTTTTCCACAAAACATATTAATGGAAGGCAGAAATAGACGAAAATAAAGAAGTGTTTATGTTTCGGGTGATGCCAGGAAGTGAAACTAGTTATGTTGATCACTGGAAGTGATCAAACAAATTTCTCTGATTATTGAAATACAGTAGGAGTATATTGTGTTTTTTGTTTTAATTTTTTTTAACATAACATAAAGAAAGAATTGCGACGCGGTCGTGTTTTGTGAGCCAAAAGTCTGGCCATTCGGGCCTTAAGTTCCTAATTATGTTATTTTATATACATATTGTAACCTTAATTGTATATTTAGTATAAAGATTTGAATAACAATCTCCCGTTAGACAAACTACAAAAAGGTTGGTTATGGGGACTTTTTTATGGTTTTTTTGTAAAATGTCTTAAATTAAAAAAAAGTTAAATACTTTAAAATGTTAATATACGATGCAGGTAGTGTAACAAAAAGAGCTCTGTATTTTCATTCGCTCTCTCGGAGCTTATTTGTAAAATTACATTGGAAAGTACAAAAAAAAAATAATTGGCAGAATAATGCGATTTTTTCACAAATTGAAAAATATAAATCTCGCCAATTTGCTAAAGGTGCTAAGCTAACTTCTGAGCGGGGAAACAATCGTTTGGCAAAACCAGTAATATGAGTTATAATTAGAGATCATAGTTTGTTGGTAACGGAATTGGGTTAGGGAATATTTGAGAAATGACAATGTTGCTTTAAATTTAATTCCAGAAAATATTTCGAAAAAAATGCCACCAAAAACTTGTCAAATCATAAAATTTTTAGATTTATTGTTTGCAATACATATTCTGTAAGAACAATGAAATTTTATTAATATTTGCAAAACTTTTTATACGAAGCAGAAATCTGCTTTTTCGAACCACCAACCACCCTTCGACTGTGAGTATAATGAATTTAGTAGTGAATTTTTATTTCTGCAAATAATAATTTTTTTATTCGTTTTATTTTTCTATTATTTTTACTTTTTTTATTAATTACTTACCTACTTTCATCACTTATTGTTAATTATCGTTTATGTTTGAAATTTATCTATTCTTACAAAATAATTTTCCTGTTTTCTTTCTATTTTTGCCACTCTTATTTATTTCTCTGTGTACTGTGTATCACAATGAGGGAAGCTTCGCTTTCGAAACATGTTGATATTTATATATTAAACTAGCTCATGTGTATTCAGTACTCAGGGTTTTTTTTTAATAAAGTTTCTAAGTTGTGAATTGTGCTTGTCGTTTGGGTGCCATAATTGATTGGACAAACGAATGTAATGCCTTGTACTATCTTCAAAAAAAGAAACATTCATTTGAGAATTTTATTTCATTTATTTTTTCAAAATATATCTAAATAACAAAGTTCTTAAGCAGGTACCTACTTGTGTTTTCCATTTCGATAATATTCTATCCAAAAAAACCTTCTTTTTTTGAAAATATAATCTATGGCTAACCAGATTGCTATATCTATGAGTACAATAAAACATGGGGGGTTCAATGTTTTTTATACTAATTTTAAAACATTATGGCAACTATTTTATATATTGGATTTCATTTTAACTACTCTCTAAACCTTCCCGGCACTTATGAGAATAAACTGTGCTATTTTCAGCGAAACCGGTGGAGCAATTTTCAGACAAACATTCACATATTAAATAGTGGTTTAGACAAAACATTTCCTATTCATTTTTATATGACAAAAAGAGTAGTCACCAAGAAAATAAATGTTTCCGGGTTGTCCAGCCATGTCTTTATGCCCGCATTTGAGTGTATCATAAATTTCATTTTTTACAATAATTTTTCTGTACTGCGCAGATAAGGCCCGAAAAGGGCTAATGTGTTTCTCTATGAATAATATTATCTACGTTGCTTTTTAAAGTGATTTCATATTATCTATTCAGATCTCTCCCGATTTACGTGTTATGTTGAAGTTTTTGTCGTGTAAAGAATGATTTATTTGGTGTACACTGTAACAGTACTAGATAAACTATTTTAGTCCGCGATACACTAGAATAGGGAATTCACGAAAAAGGAGATAAAGATTTCGGGCTATTTTTTCTTTTGATCCTCCATAGCTTATTTAGTTGCGGTTTTCTCCTCACTGTTATTCAATGCCCTTAGTATCTAGTGAAAAACCATGTACATAATGTCATATAATATTCTCTTGCTCTGTTGTTATTTGTACCTACTAAATATTTGATTATTTACACCCTTAGCTTCTAAATTGTTTTAGTATAATATCTAAAATGTCCATCTAAGTGAGTCTGCTACTTGTGAAAGTTTTAATTTGAAAGCGTGTAATATATATGTTAGTTTCTAATTACATTAGGTTAGGTTACTTTGTGTAGATTTTCTTGGGCTTTGTACTTTTGTACATTACATTTTGTTATTTATACCCCTAGTTTATTTTAAATTGTGCATGTAAGTGAGTCTGCTGATCATGAGTATTTTATGTCGTAGTTTTAAATTGCATATATATATTTTATATGTAGTATATCTGTTATTTTACAATTATATTGTGTTAGGTTAGTTAGTGCAAAGCGCACCTGAGGCGAACCTTCACAAAACTGCGCTATATAAATGAACTATTTTTATAATTTATTCAAATGATTGATAACTTTGTGGCATCATTATTAATTATATAATTGAAAAAATCATTTTAAACTACCTTATTTGATTGAAATTAATATTTTAGCACATTATTGTTCGTTCACGTGTTTAAGGTCTCCCCCACTAAGAAAAAACACAGGCCCGATGTGATTTTACTCATTAAACTTAAATTATTACCATATTGACATTTTTAGCTCAACTATACGTGATATTAAATTAAAATCTATAACACGACCGCTCTCAAACTAGATAGCTTAAACCACCTCTTCATCTACTCTAGTCTTTTGGACCTTTATCCCACTCCTATGTTCCCCTCTACTCTCCTCTCCCTCAATTGATATAGTTTAAGTTAACTGATGTAAAAAATTTATATTGTCACGCTTTACTCATAGTATTTATCATCAGCAGTGGAAAATTTATAATTGGCATGATTTATTGTTTTTATTTTATATATATATATATGTAAATTACGGATTTGCAGTTAATTTTCCCAAAAATAAATTTGGCCCTATTAAAACTCTCGTCAATTTTACAATATGTCAGAATTACGACGGTCGCATAATTTCCCGGCAGCTATGTTCCCAGGTTATCTGATTATCAAATAAAAGCCCGCGTATCAATTAAGCATCGTTCTGCAAAATTAAGCGAGACAATACTAATCAAAGATACCATAGCATACTGCTTAAGGAGTATAATTTGCTCAAATATTGGTCCATGTAATGGAAATGATTACCCGGATAAAGTCACGAATTTGAGAAAAGTTTATGCCTTAAGGCCATCCACCGGCTAAAATTTTAACGAAATCACGCGCTCCTTATGCAAGTGGCGACAAGGTTCAAAATCTCACTGCACATCGGCCGCATGTTTCGATTTCAGCAAAAAAAACATCACCAAAATGCGTGTTTTATTCTATTTTGTAAAGCTCAGACATAATTATTAAAATGTTTTACGGTCATATTCTAAAAAACTTAATATATTATAATGAACTATGCGAAAATATGGGAAAAAGAGTTTTTTAGTAGGAGATTTTGCACTTTAAACATTTTTTTAATGTTTCATACTTTATTTTTTTCTAAGCTTATAAAAAGACATACCAAAAAAATTGAAGGTTAAATGAAAGGTCAAGGTGTGATCTACTTGCAGGATTTAATTCAATTATCTATGATATTTCTGGGCCAACAAATTCTCAAACCGAAAACACACGATTTTGAATTACTTCCCATTGCATCGCCTTAAAAGCTTTCTTTATGAACGCATCGTTGGATTTCTCACAGAAACTAAATACTTTTTTAATAGTTTTCGTCGAACTTATAGAAAAGTGAGTTGAGAGGGACACAGTGAGAGGAAAACATATTCAGTTATAATGTATGATCTATCAGTGGGAGAGTTCTGCCCCGCAGATTGCAATCAGAGATTGGAAATGGCCTATTCTATGAACAGTGAAATATTCCTTTCGTTTTTCGACGTGTTGTTTTGGTAAATATAGAAGGCGACTGGCTGTTTTACGCAAAATCCAACAAACTAAGAATGCGCTGAACGTGGAACGTTTTTTATAATAAATGATGCCGAATTACAGAAATTATTTGAGAGCTTTATAACGATTCCGCATTATATAACTTGTATTGGAATAACTACTAATTTAGTTGATGTTATTTTATAATTTCTTCAAAAGATTGGCATTCACTTTGTGGCGTCATTATTAATAAATTACTTTGTAATCACCACTTTATTAACACATGCATATCGACATGTTTCGAAAGCGAAGCTTTCCTCATCGGGAATATACATAATAATACAAACGTAATAATGTCAAGTATAGACAAATTGATGAAAAATAATGGTAAATCATTATCAAATAAATTCAATTTGGATGAGTGTTTCAGGCTAATAATTATTGTTTATAAAAATAATTGTTACCCTATGCGCTATGCACAAAAATCTTGTCTTAAAAACTTTAGTTTATCAATTAGTAAATCATTTGTCAATATTTGACATTATTATTTTTTACCATTTATTCCTGATGATTAAAACATTGCTTTCGAAACATGTTGACATGATATGTTCATAAAGTGGTGATTACAAATTAACTACATTAATCAATTTTTGTTTATATTTATAATTTATCTATTCTTACATATTGTACTCTAGGTTTATCATTTTTCTATCCGAAACATTATTATTGTTTAGTATTCTATATAATCCTGATGAAGAAAGAATCTCTTTCGAAACATGTTGATATGTGTATATTAATAAAGTGGTGAATACGAAGTAACTTCTAATTCATTTATTTATCAATTACTAGCTGATGTGTATCCGGCCTTGCCCGGGTACAATAATTGATTTGATAGCGAAAGTAACTACCTCAAAATAAATAAACATTCATTTGAATATTTTATTTCCTTCCAAATGTTTATTTTTTCAAAATATATCTAAATAATAAATTTCTTAAGTAGATACTTACTCGTGTTTTCCATTTTGAAAATTTTATACTAAAAAAAACCTTCTTCTTTTGAATATGCAATCCGTAGCTAACAAGAATGTTATATCTATGGGCTAACCTAAATAAAATTCAATGTTTTTCATACTAATTTTAAAATGTTATAGCATCATTCAAACATATTTCATTCAAACTACCCTCTAAACCTTCCCGGCACAAATAAGAATAAACTTTGCTATTTTCAGCGAAACCGGTCCAGTTTTTTTTCGCGAAAATCAAGGACAACCAAACAAAAAAACTTGCGTTGATTTATATATATATATATATATAGATAGAATTAATCAAATACAATTCAGAAGGTTCCGTAGAGGTATGCAGTTTGTTCACAAAAGTTCACATGGGATTTATTTTACAAAATTGTATGAGTGGTAATTGTTGAAAAAATACGTTCTGTGTTGGGAGACTAAATTTATTCTATGTGCCCCAAAGAAATAGAGATCTGTGAATGTTTTCAATATAAGCGTTTATGAAATAATTCTTTGGTTGGAGAGTCCGTTCTTTTTGTCATACATGTTATATTTTTTAAGTGAAAACATGAAACTAAATGCAGTAGAAATTAAATTTTACCTTACTTTATTTGGTAGTAAAATTGATATTATCAATGTAGAATAAGTACCGAGTTAAAAGCGTTGAGTGCTTATTTTTTACGATATTTCACAAAAATATGACTATTGAAAGCCTTATTATTACACCATTAAAGTAAATACGCCCTATTAACATTTTGTAATATTTCATCGGTAGCGTTTTAACTGTCTTGTAAAAATAAAACAGTTTCGGTTTTTTGGATATTTTTAAATTAATTAATAACAATTACTTAATAATAAATTAATTTAAAAATATACTTAGTATTCACGACTTTATATGTATTCATATATTCCTGACGATGAAAAGCAACGCTTTCGAAACATGAAGATATCTATGTATATTTATAAAGTGGTGAACACTAAGAATATTTTTTAATTAATTTATTAATAATGACGCCACGATTGTTTGAAAAAATTATAATTACACAATAATTTCTTACATTAAAAGATTGGTATTCACTTTGTGGCGTCATTATTAATAAATGAATTAAAAATTACTTTTTATTCACGACTTTATTAATATACACATCTACTTGGATCGAAAGCGGTGTTTTCTTCAGGTATTCTATATATTTTTTTGTATTCCATATATTCCTGATGAGAAAATCATCGCTTTCGAAACATGTCGATATGTGTATATTAATAAAACGGTGAATATAAAGTAATTGTTTAATTAATGTTTTAATAATTTAACCGTTTGGATCCTTTAGTAGTTGTAGGCACTTTGAAAACGGTCAAAGTTTGATCAGTAAAATAATGTATTTGATGAATTATTTCGATAAATAATATACTCATCTATTTTAAAAAAAAAAATTTAAATGTATTTTAAAGTTTATGTTCAAATTAATACGTTTTATGTCGTCAAAGATTAAAATTTCTAGGAGGAAACTATCAAATAAGAATTGTTTTTCTTGTTATATTTATTACTTAAATTTAAGTTATTCAGTTTTTTAATAAATCAAAAAGCATCTTGTAAATCTTGATTCCACTTTACACAATAGCTTTCGCCATAATATTGGTAAAGACCGTTATGATATAACGCAAAGTCATATCCATGAATGGTTCAGTAGGGTACCTAATTAACATAGCGAAACTAGCCGTTAGTACCTACATTAAGTAATTAACAGAAAAATTTGAACTTTTTCGTAGTCACATTGTAAATAATTATAAATATTTGTAAGTGTAAATAATTATTATCTGAAATCTATAATAAATAGTGTTTCCATTAAATACCTAATCTTCTCTTGCCAATAACCTTCTAATAAATATAATATCAAATACAGATAGGATTTAAACAGTAACTGCAATATCGTGCAATGTACAGTGTTTTCTAATATTCTGTCCCGTGCGTGCAAAATCATATCTTCTCAAGCTTGTAATTCAACATTTTAATCTGGAGTGACCTTCCAGTAAAGCATGTTTCTGTATCTGTTTGTGCATATTAAGCTAAACCCTAGCAAGTAGTATTCGTACAGCGCCCTTGAAGTGATTTTTCGCAAAAACGGCGCTATACAGGTCATTCAATTATTATTATGTTTGACGTAATTATTATAAAATCTTGTTTACCGGCTTGATTAAAAAATATAAGAGGTGTAAGTAACGGAAAAACCATTATTTTATAAAATGTAAAAACATAGATGATATCGTAAAAACCATCTTCATTCGAGAAAAAATAGGCTGTTCAAAACTTTTCGTCATCAAGTTTTGGGGTCCGCCCTTATATGTATTATGGAAGAAAATAACTTCTTGTCCATCACACCGATAAAATCGTTGAATGATTTATTCCGTAAAACTTTTTTTCATAATGTAACTAAAATATCTTAGGAAAATCCTAGAAAAGTTTCCCAGCTTGAACTTGACTTTCTTCCTAGTTTATTGGAAAATAGGTACATTATGCATCCGCCTAGAAGTTTTAGTATTAAAAAAATCCTACCTTATTTGATGAGCGACGTGAAGTTGGTAAGTTGAAGTTGTCGTGCAGGAAAGAAGAACGCGGATAATTTCCAATAAGAAATTAAATGGTAGAATTCGAATCTCGCGAACTTTCAGCAAGGCTCTGCAACTGGTGATATTCCTCTCAGGAGGGTTGTCGGGTGTTGGGTGGTGTTGCCGGCGCGAGGGAGGTTATACCACTGAGGTCTGGCGGCCGAAGCGGCCTATTTATACCCCCAGCAGAGAGGTATGAGGGGAGGGGGGCGGGGCGAGTTGTTGCGCCGCGCTCCCATTGGTCCAGAGGGTGGCGACCAATATCTCGCAAAAAGTGCAATTAGTCCAGACTTTAAGTGAAATACATAGTTTGCCGATATTTGCATTGTTTTCGGCGGAGAGATGAAACTGTTTTTATTGATCTAATCAGAAAATGGATCTCAGTTGAACTTGCAATCATAAAAAGCTCTGATACAGATATAAGAAGCTTTCACAGGAGAAACAAGCTTTCGGAAAGCGGGGGTCTGTATAATTAAATTCTAAGCCCTATGCCTGGAGTGATATCTGGAATGGGTTGCTGGGTTTATTTTGTTTAGTGGTAAAATTGTCTACGGAGAAACAATAAAAACCTGTGAAGGTAATATTTATCTATATTTCCAAATTTGTGAAATTGGGCGCACTCTTTTAAATGCCGGTGTTCTGGGCATTCAAAGAGAATATCAAAATAGTATGTTTTTTGTTATTTTTTTGATGTTATGAATTTAATGTGACAAAATAAACAATTAACTAACAATCACGCCGTTTCTCCGCAGGGGTAGGCAGAGAAGATGGACCACCAAACAACTCGATCTTGGCATACACTTCTTACTTCATTCACATTCATACAACGTCTCATATACTCTCTTGTGTTATTCCGACTTCTGACATCGTGCCATTTATTTCACGGACTTCCCCGGCTTCTTCTTCAATTCATAATCGCGCCATATATTTTATTTACTTTCATTTCTTCGTTCATTAGCTCTACATGCCTAAACCATCTAATTATCCGCTTCTTAATCTTACTCATTAAGCTTACATTACTCATCAGCCTTGCATTATTTGCAAATATCAACATTTTTCACACGATAATACATAGTTTTACCACATTTTCGCCTCAGAGATCTCATTTCTACACCGTTCAGTCTACTTTCATCCTTCCTCTGCGAGTTCCACGCCTCATTGCCATCAAGGTTGGTATCAGAACTCCATTGGCGATTTAATCTTAAATTTGTTAATGTTATTTTCTCTAGTTCTTCGAGTCCAAATCGGGTATAAATAAATCTGTTGGCATTCAAACATTGTACCAGAACGATTCAATAAAAAATAGAGGACGTTGGATTTTGTTTATAGTTTATGCGGACTTAAAAATTAAATTCTACCCACAAAACTACCAAAAGTCATGTATATCCCTAACTTAATATAAATTAGCACCGCCTACATACACATTTCTAACTTTTTAAACTTACATAATGAGGAACTCCTGTGAAAAATACGAGTGTAATGGCTTCAAAGATTTATATTCATATAGATCAGCAAATGGTGATTCTGAATATATAACCTTCATTACATATAATTTATAAATCGTTATTTGAAAGTGAATAAAAAATCACTTCATCAAAATACCGTGTTATATTGGTACCTTTGAATTTGGAACATCTGACCTCACGTGCACATTCTGTTTTTGGATTAGTATGGAAATTTTAATTTTTCGATTTTGTTCTGTATTTTAAAAATGTATTTTTTTCGATTCGGCGAAATTTTAATTTAATTTTGGTGATTTTAAGCTCTATAATTTTGTTAAATACTGAAAAAATAAAAATTAAATAAAACTATCATTGATGAAAGAAATTAGGGTATTCATAAGCTAAGCAATTATCAAGGATATCATGATAATGTTAATTGTTAATACTATTATTATACTTTGAGTTATAGTTTCCAAAAAGGTACATAATTGTATTACTTATATGAAGTTATGATTTACCATGAATAGAATATAAAATTATGTACGGTAAAGCTCATCCTTGTTTTGGCATTTGACATTCTAACTTCAAAACTGATCAAAACCGACCGGCCATGGATTTGGAGCGTTTCGGCAGGCTTAAGGGGGAAGTAAGTAGAAACTGATATTAGTAGAGCTTTATAACATGAATTCGTATGTATTTAGATACGATTTGAAAAAGCATTTTAATGTTTTTTCAATATCCTTAAAAACACGTATGATGTGAAGTGCAATACATACGCAACCTAATATTATAAGATCACGTGTGGAGAATTTTATTAAAAAAATGTGCTATAAATCAGATCTGTATTTTGAGGCAGCGAAACCCACAAAGCGGTGAGCTCTGATCTCATGAAATCTGCACACATTTTTCCATTGGTTCTCTAATTCAATAAATTAAATTTTCTGCTCGGAATCATATACCTAGAGAAATTCAGATTCACACGTTATTAAACAATAAAATGTAAGAAAGCTTTCGCTGCCCAACTGGGAACAAATCCCGTTTTAGGATAGTCAAATTGAAAAGTTTAGTTTATATTAAGTGCAATTATAAAAAATAGAAGGGAAAAAAACTAGTATTGACATTGTGTGATAATATAAAGTATCTAGAAAAAAGTATAATAATTAAGTATAAAGAGATGTGAAGAATAGTACTGAAAAAAACATATGAGCGTGCTTATGAAGGAGATGAGAAAAATATATATTATGGAGTAAACAATTTTGTATATGTATTTGATAGGTACTGGTTGGTGCTGTGAGGAAAAAAATGTCTTTAAAATTGAGAACTAAAAAAGATAATATTATTGAGTAATATTGATAAGATTGAGTTACGTAACACTCAGCTTTATGAGCCGAAGACGAAACTCATGGATGCAGCCTAAAGAGAGCGCAGCAAATAGTTAATGACATATTGAAATCACGCAACAGTTGTATATTAAAAACTGAGATATGATGTATATTTTTAATTAATTTAATTGGAAAATAAAGTGTTATAGTTCGGGTGGAACCGGGTAGTAAATGCTAGTTGTGCCTTAGAATTTTATGTGCGGAGCGGTGTAAGGATACTGTAATCCATATGTTTAACACACAACGGGCCTCCAAGAAGGCGGCATATTTCTTGCACTCTTCATGATTTCCTAAGGGTTCGCATTCTGCTTTCTCGTCAAATCCTTTTAACTGCATTCACCAACAAGAATACGGACTTCAACCGGAAAAGAGCTGGGGCCTGATTCCAGTTCTTTGTAAGGATAAGACATTCTCCTGATTCTTAACCTAAATCTCCACATATTTTTTGACTCCCTCTCGTCATTTACGAAAAATATTACTCGTAACACCAATGCGCAATCATAATTCTCCAGTACATAGCACTATTCAGACACATAGATGCACATACACGCTCACACACACACACCCACACACACACACACACACGCACATACACACACATTATACAATTTTTTCTTGTACCTTTTTATCTTTACCATGTATCCATTCCCTAGCATTGTACTAACCCCGCCCGGTAAAATGTATTAAAGTAACTATTTACTAGATATTACATAGCAACATGTCATTGGTACCTTGGAATCTTGGAATAATTTAATGAAATGTTGTAATTTGTACACCACTCATTTTATCAGTGCACTGTTAAAATAAAAAAAAAAAAAATAAAAAAAAAAAAGATTTTTTGGTTAACTGCGGTTCCGGTTCTCTTGGATGACAATTGTCATACAGCGAATAAAATTCTTTAAAAATATCGATATTTGCTTCGTTTTAATTTAAAAAAAACCGAATATTGTAGTAAGAAATGAATTTAAACATTATTATTGAGACAGAGTCCCAGAACTGCGTAATGTATAGAGGACTGAAGATGTATGATGAGATGCCTGAAAGTCTGAAGATTGAATGTATTTAAATATAATTGTTTTGTTTACTTTTAAAATATATAATTATTAACAATGAAATGTAAACATGCATTAGTTTATGTACACAAAATGTTACATTAATTAGCGAAATTAATAAGTCGTCCCCTTGGAATAACAAGGTTCTATCGGACACAGCAATGTCATGCGATTATGTACTCTATAGCTATAACTTTAACACTCATTATCGCGTAACATTGCCGTGTCAGATGGAACCTTGTTATTCAAAAAGTAAATAATGAAATAATGATCATTGTAATGCTCTTCACTGAACAGAATAACTAACTTGCGATGTTTGGGAGAGAGGAGATTTCCTCCCTCTAATATTTTATTCTCTTTTCTCTCTCTTTTGTAATTTCTCTATTTCACTCTATTTTTTTCTGTAATTATATATGACCGATAACTCTATTATTCTTTAGTAAATTTTTTTTTCATATGAATACCGCACAAGAGTCCCAAACTGCTCCCAACCGTCTGGAGCCAGTGAGACTATGGCATTTCCAATTGGGGAATGTTGTGAGGCTGAAGGTATTGGGGAGGGGAAGGAGAATGGGGAGAGGAAGGTGGGGAAAAGGAGAAATACCTGGCTATTCAGATCTGGTCACCAAACACGGCTAAAAAGCCATTTCAAGCAACGTTTCAATTCTGAATGGTGGTCTTTCACCAGGGCGATACTGAAAGTATCTTCCACTCTGGAACGTGCGCAAATATACTATATATTATTTTAAAATGAATTAATTGTGAAACAACACAAATTAATTAAATAAAAATTACTTGCGCACGCCGGGATTTGAACCCGCGACCTTCGGATTCGTAGTCGAGAGCCTTACCCCTCGACCATGGAGGCCGTCAATATTTGCCCTGGCGAAGCTTGAGCTAAGCGAAACCGGTTTACGAAAAATGAAATATATTCGTAATTAAAGTGTTTGTTTTATTTAATGTAACGTCAAACCATGAAGTGATTGCTTCCTATGAAAATGTTATAATTATTATTTTATGCCTTGCCTTTGTTTATAAGAATTACGAAATTGCGATGTTTGTAAGGTATCTATTCAAAAAATTAAAATGTTTGTTAAAAATGATTGAAATTGTAAAAATCATAAAAAAGTAAAGTAAGTAACAATACAGTACACTTATCAAGTGTATTTTCATTTGAAGCAATCGCTTCGGTGTTTGACATAACATTAAATGAAACAAACACTTAGTTGTAAACCACGTATTTATTGTATTTTTACTCCAACCGGTTTCGCTTCTTCTTATATCATAAATTATTTATCCTATAGTCCGATTTTAAACACATTTCCCGTAAATTCTATCACATTATTAACTTCCTATACCTCTGTTATGTTGTCTAACTCACACATGTAATTATAATTATGTAATCAAGCAGTCTGTTTCCACCAATATTACTAATACTACTCTGTCTTGTATAAATCCTCACAGGCTTGTCTTAATGACGTCATTATGTCCCCATTACATTGTTGAATTTACTATTTATTTGTTATTATATATAATATGGTTGTTTCCCTCTAATATTTTATTCTCTCTTCTTTGTAATGTATCTGTCTCACTTAATTGTTTTCTGTATGTATATGTACCATAACTTCGTATTATTCTTTAGTTATTAAATTTGCCTCTATGAAGCTTGGTATAAGCGAAACCGGTGTGCATAGAATTTAAATAAATCCGTGGTGTACAACAAAGTGTAAACGTTATTTAATACGTATTAAGTGTGTATGATGGAATTACAATGTTTAATAATACTGTGATAATTACACCACAAGCTCCTTTAAAATGTATTGTCAATGACCTAAATGAAGTAATCTAAACCCTTGACTCCGTGCAGAAACGGGCGGTCCGTTAGATAGATTCACCTACCCATTGCAATCTTTATAGAAGAAACGACAGGTGGGAATGTAGTATTTTCTCTACCGGCATTTTAATGGAAGATGCTTTGAGGAACTAGCGTTATTGATCCCTTCCGGACCGGTGCACAGTCGGGAAACACGCCAAACGCACGCCCAACATTTACACACGGTTGCCATTTGTCACAAGAGAACGGGTCTCTTCCACGACTCGTTTTATGTTCAACACTCCACACAGCATCCCCAAAAATTATGTATAAAGGGTCTTTAATCCCCAGGATAAGGAAAATGCTTTGTTTATCCTTTAGAAGAATGGAAATGCAAATGTTCCGAGTTGAAAAGTATTCGCTAAAGTACAATATATGAACAACATCTGAATTTTGATTTTGTGAACCAATACGCGACTAGCTGCCGGTTGCTAAGACAGCTGCCACCGGTATGCCGTCGCAAACGCCCCTCGCATGAACATGTCGCTATAACGGGAAATCAAAAATTGCATATTTTAAACGGGTTTTGAATGGTTTTTCGCCAACAGGAAAATATTGTAAAACATCATTTCTATCGTAATTCTATTCGACAAAAAAAAATAATAATAATACCGTTTTTGAGATAATCGATGAAAACTATTGACGATCAAATTAAACGATTAAGATATTATAATTTCTTCAAATGATTCGTATTCACTTTGTGGCGTCATTACCATAATATCGCTAGATGAATACAAAATTATTTTTAATAAATTACTGAATTCATCGAATATTCCTAAGAACTTATCGCAAGATTTATATGAGTTATTTAAAGTTGCTTTAAAACAAAACATTTTTCAATTTGATAATATTATCTTTGAATAAAATGATGGCTTATCAATGGGTTTTAGTATTAGCCCTTTAGTAGCTGTTATATTTTTAAACAATTTAGAAAATAATATTTTTAATAATTCAGCTTTATTATTAAAATATGTTTATTTTTGGAAAAGATGTGTCGATGAGTTTTTTTTTATATGGACTGATACTGAAAGACAACTTAGTATTTTCCTCAATTTTATAAATAAACTCCACAAAAATATTAAATTCAGCATGGAAATAGGACAAAATTTTAGCATTTATTTCTTAGACTTAAATATTCTAATGTTAATAATAAATTTGAATTTAATATATATCGTAAAGATACTTATACAGACATTGTTATAAATAATACTTGTAATCGTCCTTTTGCTTAAAAATTATCATCTTTTCATTCCATGCTTAGTAGAATGGTTAATATACCTCTAACGAAAAATAATTCGAACAAAAAATTTAATGTAATTAAACAGATTGCAATTAATAACGGTTGTAGTACTAATTTAATATAATTGATTATATATTAAATAAAAATTTTAAGAAAAGCAAAATCGTATATCCACAAATAACCGATGTTAATAAAGAGTGAAGAAAAATATTGTTTTTAAATAATAGTACCTCAAATTTAATAATTGAAAACATCTTAAATACTATCCAATCAGCATTTTAAACTAAAAATAAATTTAAAAATTACACTTTTAATAAGAAAGATAAAGATAATATTTTAAATATATTAGCCAATTTTTCATACATACTTCTTTCTTCCTAGATACGAGGGACTGTAGCTCCCATACTGTTAGCAATCAGCACCGCATCGTCAGCATACAGCAGGCAATAATTTTAATAAGGTTTAAAATAGAAAAAATCATAAAACGAGTATTTTGTTATCCGGCTAATCCGTAAAGTATTCTGGATAAGTTGTGTTGAAATAGATACTAGATACATACGGGCATCAGAGTATAAAACACTTCCAGATTAGTTCCCACGTCCTGAAACATTTCCAGGATAAAATTTTAATCCGGAGCAGATGCATTTCAATCGTCGCAAAGGATGAGGGATTATATGTACATTTTAAATTGAGTAATAATATTTTTAATGAATTTAAAAAAAATGCATTGTATTCACCACTTTATTAAAAGCGATGTTTCCTTCGTGAGGAATATATAGAAAACTAGAAATAAGTATATCAAATATAAAAAAAAACTGTTTTTTGGATTGCAACTATTTTTGCATAGGATGTATATAAAGGTTTGAAAAAGTTTACCTATAAATTTAACCGGTTTACAATTAGACAATTAGAATTCAGAAAAAGCGTTAATAGTGAATTAAATTTAAGGGGAACGGCTGCGGTGCCTGTTTCATACAAAACTGAATTTTGGATTGGAGGCCAAAATACCCATCCAAACGGAATGATATATATTTTTAAAATTAAAGGTTTAGTAAATATCTAGTACGGATGAGAAGTGTTTTATTTATTTTTATTTTACCTTGTGAAATATCGGCCATTAAAGGAATTGTTTTTTTTTGCGATTTTAGAGGCATCTTTAACAATTATTTAGGGGCTAACGGCGATTTAAAAAAAAAAATAACCCATCTGCTTTGAAAATATAATGAAATTAATTTATTTTTTTAATATTAATATAAGTACAGGTGGACTTTAAATTAAATTAAAAACGACAAATTTACGGTGGAACACAAATTTGCCATACAGAATTTAAAATATCGACCAGAAAAATCTTTTTTTTTAAATTTTTTTTTTTTTTATGTAATACATAGAAAATGTGATATATTTTAAAAAAAGTACAATAAACCCGGAAATAATTTTGTAAGCTGCCTCTAAAATTATGAAAATTGATTTTTTTTCATGGCACACACTTAAAAAAATTAAAACAAAAATAAATAAAATTCTTCTCATTCGTTCTGGATATTTACTAAACATTTAATTAAAAAAAAATAGATCATTCCGTTTGGATGGGTATTTTGACCTTCAATCCAAGTTTTGTATGAAACAGGCACCGCAGCCGTTCCCCTTAATAAATAATCAAACATTTTTAAAAAATGGCTATCTCCTAAATTTATTGTCATATTAATATTAATAATAAAAATAATTTCGTTTTTAATATTTCATATAAACTTGTTATTCAACGTTTTATAATTACTTTTTATAAACATTTTTGGTTCAAGTAAATTTAATCTACCACCCTTTCTTTCTACGTGTAAGGGTTTAGGCTCGTTGTTTTCAAGCGGGACGTGATTATTCACTAAGAAGTACTCTCCGAATTTTGAAAAAGTGTTTCAATTATTATAACATCCTATACGAGTATGTTGTTTGAATCTAGTTGAAAATAATAAAAACTGAAATAATCGAAGAACTTAATAACATTATTAAATTTGATATACATTAAATTTTAAAAAAAAATACAGCAATGCTTAAAATGTGAATGATGTAAATCTCAAACCACGGGCTTTTTTAAATGCGTGGAAAATTTATATTACAAAACTAAAAAGCAATTCATAAACCCTCCTTGCCGATAACTGTTTAACTTGTCTAATTGTTTCAATATCTCTGTTAACGTCATATAATAAACACTGGGATCAAATTTTAGTTGTTCCTCAGCAATGCGTTTTTGTATTGGATGAAATAATTTAAATGTATGAGTAATTTATATTAAACGTGGAGAGAAAAGTTATACGTATGTGTGCATGTGTTGATTACTTGCCGAGGGGTGCGGTAGTGAGCACGAGGGGTGCGGGGTTTCGCTCACCGTGCCCTTAAGGTTATTTTTCTATAAAATGGCGTCATTAAAATATTTCAATTTCCATAATTTTTTCAAAAGATTGATATTCTCTTTGTGGCGTCATTAATAATAAATGAATTACAAAATTACTTTGTAATCACCACTTTATTAATGTATACATATCAACATATTTCGAAAGCGAAGCTTTCCTCATCAGGAATATACAGAATACTATTTATTATTAGTAGCCAGCTGTTATGGACGTATCATGCGTTTTATAAGTGGTCGATGTATTTTCCCAATTTTCAGTACATATACATAAAATTTAACTTATGCACATGATTTACACAAGTAATAAATGTAAACTGTTTGTTTTGATCTACCTTAAAAATAATAAACGTGTACCTCGTATGCTGAGTGCACAGCACCGGAGCTCGAGGAATTTCCAGCACTCCAAGGGAAGGGTTTCCACAGTATATTTATCAATAAACGAAAATGACTTCACACGAATTTACCAATTTTGAGTTCCTTCGTTATAATTTTTCTATTTTCAATGGCTACCTATCTTTTTCCATGTTTTAAAATCAAATATGTTATTTGTGAATGTGATTGCGTTCCTTATTTAAAAAATAACCTTTAAAATATTCTCGTCCAAATCCCTTGCTACTAGTCCCAGAGTTAACCCAAAGATTATATTGATCGTTTGTACCTATAGTAATCTGCGAACCGGCTTGTAGTCGCTAAGCTCGTAGAGACAAAACCCCCTTTAAACAGACTGATAATGTTTTGCACGATTTGTACGCCCTCCGTTAGAGATTCTTTAGAATGTCAACGTGAACAACTTCCAAAACTATAATCACTATCGACGCGTGGCAAAACAAATAAACATTGAGTAATAAAACGCAATAAAAAATACGGCAGGAATTCGAAACCGTTTCTCATTCGCTTTTCAATGTTATTTTGATTGCAGAAAGACGCGAGTGTAGGTTGATGGTTTTAATGAATATTATAGCACCGACATTTAGATAGTAATGTCATAGCTTATCTACGATTCCCCAGATGTAACTAAAATATTCTAATAATTATTAATAAAGTAAGGAAAATTATGTATTCCCCACTACTCAGTATTTTCACAAGACCTAAACAATATAACACAATTCAATAGCTTTCACGTCATTATTAATCAATTTAGAAAACCTTTGCATTAAAAGCGAGGAAAACAGATTCCAAATGTAAGTACGTCATAGAATCCATTATCACACTTTTTTTACCAGCACACGTTAACAGGGACCCATACTTTAGTTTAGTTCAGTCTCACCTAAATTACCCAATAGAAATATGGGGAAATACACGCATTACATACTTGAACGAATTACAAATAATAGAGAATTAAGTTTTAAAAAACTTTTATGTTATAACCCAGAGACCCCACTAAAATCTATTCCAAAATATGAATTAGCTGAAAATCAGAAAACTGTACAAATATAATGCCTATTAATCTACAAAATACGAAATGGACTTATACACAC
>JAHDVE020010466.1:0-10116 GCA_022606495.2 Halesus radiatus
CTTTCATACTGAACAACACAATTACGGAACAAGACATAGGCATCAAGACGTTATTCATTGTTTTTGTGTTTAATACGTAGAACTCCATTTAATTTAAAAAAAATTTAATGTAAATCATATTTAATAATGTTATTATTAAGTTCTGCAAGTATTTTTAGTTTTGAACATTATGAAAACAATATAACACATTTAAATAAATCGATTAAGAAAACATTATCAGTTAAATACGAGGAAACACATTATAAATGTGAAAACCTCGCATAATTCAGAATTTTAATTGTTTTCTAACTAAATCGGTTTTACCGATAACAAATCATTATTTTTAAAATACCTTCCAAATTAGAAAGGAGTGGGAGTAAATAAAATCATATAAATAAGTCGTCACAATGTGGATTAACGGCAGTTTGAAAATGGCATTAAACCCCGAAACAGCTGTCACAATAATAAAAACTAAAAATACTTGCAAAACTTAATAATAACATTATTGAATTTCATTTAGATTTTTTTTTTTAAATCACCACATTACTCCAAAGCTAAATATCACGTACGGCCGAAGAAATTACCATCATTTGGTGTATAATTTAGGATAATAAAATTCTTTTAATTTCTGCCACCTCGAAACAGGCTCAGCCTAGTCAGGTGATTTATACAAAAAAAATTAATGGATAATTATTTATATATGTATTATCCTATACTTACTGTAAAATTAACTAAACTGTATGTAAGTATGTATTTTTTGGTTTAAATAATAATGAAATCTGTATAATTAATGATTTGCCTCAAAATATATCCCAATTGGGAGAGTTGGGAGTCTACGAAACTCTTTTTAAAAAAAAAACCACACTGGTAAACTATTCAGATTATTTTATCATCATGTTTATATTCCAAGGATTGCAATTTTGCAGTACAGGCGTCAGGTGGGAATGCTGTTCTCGTTCAACCGATATTTTAATGGAAGATGCTCTGGGGAACTAGCCTCATTGATCCCTTCGGCACCGGAGCACAGTCGGGAAACACGCCAAACGCGCGCCCAAGATTTGAACACGGTTAACATTTCTCACGTGAGAACTGGTCGTTTCTATGACTCGTTCTTGTGTTCAACAGCTCGGCTGTGGAATGATCTGTCAGCCTCTGCGTTACCTCCCTCCTATAACATGGGTCTTTTAAAGACCCAGGTTCACTCCTTCTTATCCTCTAAAAGACCCTCCACATATCATCCCCCAAAGATGAAATAGGCCTCGAGGGAAATTATTTCTCTCAGGACCTCCTGTGTGGAGTACTGTAAAAAAAAGATAGGCAATCAAGAATACATATTTTATTTCTAAAATAATCTTTTTTAAATCATAACTGAGGGAGGGGGTTTTAATGAAAATGTTATATTAGACAACTCTGCTTCATAAAGAAATGGTAAAAAAATAACTTATTGTGCGCAAACTGCAAACCTCGACTCACAAACATAATAAAATGCTGTAAACTCCGTCGTATCATATTTCTGAGAACGCCTTTCCTACATCAAAAGAAAACGTTATGATTTCCGGACTAGCTCCCTCCGCTTGTGTATACCGTAAGGTACAGTCAACCGAGCGGAGGAAGCGTGCCCCCGGGCACGGCCACAAAGTAATATTATACACAAACATTATATTCGAATAATGAAGACAAACAATCTGGGTTTGCCTCATTTCAAAGACGAACCGGTATAATTTGTTTTCGAAATAAAATACAAAAAACACGACGAGTAAATAATATTATAATAATTTTATATTAGATCGTTATTAATACATAATTTGAGCATACTAACTAAAAATATTTAAAAAAAAACGAATGGACGCGAAATTTAAAAAGAACAGAGCATTTTTCGATAAAATCTTGTATATGGTAAAATTTTTATAAATATTGTAAACACGGTGGATATTGAATTAAATAACATGGAATAGAAGAATATTTTGTCTATTTGAACAACATTTTGTCCTATTAGACATTAATTTTGCCCATTTGGACATTTTTTTATTCGGATATTTTAGACAACACATTTTTTGTACGAGTTTCAAGATTCTGAACATTATTCGTCCACTTGAACATTTATCTATTTGGACATTTATTCATTTGGATAACTATCCATTTGGACTACGTCCATTTGGTTTTTTTCTTTCTCGATTCCCGCTTTCTTTTGCTTCTAGCTACTTCTTGCTTAGAGCTTCTCGCTTCTTTAATAATCTTGCCATTTTACTGCCTCTTCTGGCCTTTTCTTGACTATTGTTGCTTCGTGTTGACTCCTATCTTTCTTCACTTTTTAGTCTGTTCTTGCATCTCCTTGCTTCTTCTAATCTCTTCGTGGCTCTTCTGGTCATACCGCAGTCTTGCCTCTTTTTGCCTCCTCTTGTACCTTTGTGCTATATTCTCTCTTTTCTTGTTTCCTCTGGCTTCTTCTTGGCACTTCTTGGTTTCAAGATCTCTTTTTGCATCTCCTTGTTTCATCTCGCGTTCTTTTGTTTCGCCGTGGCCTATCTTGGCTATAGTAGTCTCTTCCAATCTCTTCTTGCTTCTTATCGGCTATCCTTACATGTTCTAGTGTATTATTTCCTACTATTGGTTTTTCTCTGCTCTTCTTGCTTCTTCTTGGCTCCTCTTGGATATGTGAATAAAATATACCATTGAATATCAAATTCTGTATAAGAACAAAGGACACTCCTCTGAAATACAAAGAAACTACAATATTGAAATAAGTGCAGATAACATAATGTATAAAATCAACTGAAATAAATAAATAAACAATTAAGAAACAGAGAAAATATTTTAATTCAAAAGATCTCCTCTTCATTTTTTTCCTTTATTACACGTCAGTGGGGAGATGAAATTTCGAGAAGCGCGATCTTATAAATGCATTCATTAGGTAAGGTTGTCAACAATTACATTCATGCGTAAACAAATACGTAAGTACGGCGAAATCCGTGTAATCGAAGTAACATTTTTTTTTATTATTATTATTTGTATCTCTACATAGCAATAGCGTAAGATTATTTATGTTATGGGTGTCTTCATGTAACAGTCCTTTTGTTTGCCGCTTTAAAAATATGAAGAAAAAAAACTATGCTAGCGCTAACACACGAAATGAATAGTGTAGCTAAACTTGAGATTATTATGGAATCCAAATATGACATTCCACTCAAATCAATCAACGCCTTGACTGCTTTTCCCGAGTTCAGTGCTTCGAAACCTTTCTCACCAAGCGTATGTGAAAAATCCTGCACTGTGTACTGAAACCGACATGAAAACCGTAAAAAAATAATAAAAAAATACGGGTGATTTTTTGATGACGATTGCTAAAAAAAGTCAAAAAGCATTACTCGTTGCAAACAAATTACTTAGCAATAATGCATCGTGGTACCCCAAGCTCGTGTGCCCAACGGTTGCACACCGCTGTCTCAGACCGCGAGGGCTACACAACATAAACAAATCTTCAACGAATAAACAAAAGTGAAATAGAAAGAGTCTCATGCTTTTAGAATGTCTTCCCGGTGTGATCCAATCCTTTCTCTTCTATCTAATTCACTTGCAAACTTTGACGTCATTTTTACCACTATTGCAACAATGCAAAACCAAATATCAAAAACAAATAAAAAAGCTTTCACTAAAACACGTCTTCTGAGATATTTAAAAAAAAACATTAGGCCAGAGAAGCCGCCATTAGAAAAATAAGTACACGGAGCGATCGAAACGGAACGAACCGACGAAAAACTCTCCCCAAATATGAATACAAATTCGGATAAATATTGAAATGCTGGTAACCTTAACGTAAATATTTTTGGTGAATAAAATCAATTTTAGGTCTAACTAATTGAATATCAAGTCGAGTCTTGCTCCAAATAAAAACATAACATTTAAATAGCACGAATAATTCATAAGCAAAATGTTTACCTTAATTATTAACGATATTTTCTTGTAAACATTTCCCTTTGATAAGTATCTGATTTAGATTCAACAGGAGAAAAAGCTCAAATTTAAAGAACCATTAAAAACACATTATCGAGGAGATTAAACACTTTCAATTTGTAAAAAGAAATGCCAAATAAAAGGAAATCAGTGAGACTGGTACTTGATGAGATTATTATTGGAGGACATTAAATAGAATACAAATTTAAAGAACCATTAAAAACACACTAGGTTTTGCCTATTGCAGAGCTGCAATTGGTTATGAATAGTTGTGTATGTGTGTTGTAATGTGGATGAAGCAAGAAGTTTGTGTGTTGGAAATAATTTTTAAAACTAATATTTGGAAAAATATGTATACTCAACCTCCTACCCCTACTCCAACTCCTACTCCAACTCCTACTCCAACTTCTACTCCAACTCCTACTCCAACTCCTACTACAACTCCTACTCCAACTCCTACTCCAACTCCTACTCCAACTCCTACTCCAACTCCTACTCAACTCCTACTTCAACTCCTACTCCAACTCCTACTCCAACTCCTACTTCAACTCCTACTCCAACTCCTGCTCCAACTCTTACTCCAACTCCTACTCCAACTCCTACTCCAACTCCTACTCCTACTCCAACTCCTACTCCAACTCCTACTTCAACTCCTACTCCAACTCCTACTCCAACTCCTACTCCAACTCCTACTCCCACTCCTACTCCAACTCCTACTCCAACTCCTACTCCAACTCCTACTCCAACTCCTACTCCAACTCCTACTCCAACTCCTACCCTACATCTACTCAACTCCTGCCCTACATCTACCCAACTCCTACCCTACATCTACCCAACTCCTACCCTACATCTACCCAACTCCTACCCAACATCTACCCAACTCCTACCCTACGACTACCACTGTTAAGTATTTAAAGAAAATGAAAAGAAAAAACTTTCAATGTTAGCTTTATCTCGACAAATGGGGCCTAGGAATTTGTTGCTAAATTTTTAATTGCCCAAATCTCGTTGCGTAGGTGGAGACGCTCAGTTTGATACCCATATCGGCTAAACCTACCCTTACCCCTACCCCTACCCCTGCTCTTACCCCTATTCCTTCCCCGACCCCTACCCCACCCCTAGTGATTTTATTTTAATAAATGTGTTTTGCGTAATATTTTCCATTAAAAATATGAGCCACATCTTGCAAAATGGGGCTTTGGAGCTAACTGCTAAGTTCAAGGGGAAAGTAAAAAAACAGCGCTATATAAATTTTTTAAAAAATCAGAGAAAAAATTACCGTTTTCTATCAATAAATGCATTTTTAATGATTTTTTTCGTTCACCGAATTATTTTCTCCTTGTATATTTCAAATGAATATTGATATATTAATCGTTTAGGTATTTATAATGGCGCCGTGTAAAATCGCCTACGCATTAAAAAAAACCATAATTCT
Organism: Halesus radiatus; assembly: GCA_022606495.2. Classification (NCBI taxonomy): domain Eukaryota; kingdom Metazoa; phylum Arthropoda; class Insecta; order Trichoptera; family Limnephilidae; genus Halesus; species Halesus radiatus. The sequence goes on from JAHDVE020010466.1 coordinate 5,366, forward strand.
ATTTCGACAAATTCGTTTATTTAAAATATTATTAAACCTTCAAAGCATTTTTTGCATACTATTCCGATAGGCTGCTGCTCTGAAAAATGGGGTACCTACCCGGAATTAAATTCGAATGCTTCAGTTCATTACAGGTTTTTGGGTAGGTACTTTGTAATATTGCACTTGCCTTCAAACTAATCCCATAGAAAACGGAATCGCCGCGAAAGAATAAAATGAAGATTTTTAATCAACTTTTATAACTGTCAAAAGTTTGAACGATTACTGTGGATTTTTCGACATGGGTGTCTGTAAATGTCGCGATTGTTAAAACTCCCGCCACCTGTTTTAGTACGGATTATCCATTTATTTAACCTCTTCGACTCACAGAAATGAAAGATTAAGTATTTTCGTGGCCGACGGCAATAGTGGAAGAAAATTTTCCGCCGAGAGATCAGGTTTCTGTTTTTGTACGTACTTTTTAAATATTCTCGTGGCCAATTATTTTTTCTTTCACCGGCAACACGTAGGGTGAGAAAGATCGCTGGAAACTCGAATGAAGATCGAGCAGCGCCACCCGGCGGGTACGAAGATTGCGGTTGAAAATAGAACCGACTCGATTGGATTTGAATTTTTGCTTACCGATTTAAGGTTAGTTCTAGTTAGTTAGTTCTTAGTTAGTTAGTTAGTTCTATTCTTAGTTGATAGATGGAACCCGTAATCGTTCAATATCTTCGATACAAAATTTTGAGTAGTTTCCTTAAGAATGCGAGTTTCGATCCGCGGCTAACTTCGGTTTTCTGAATTTGTTGCACGCCAAAATGAGCCTTGCGGTGTTTTAAACTCGGCGGGCGGTTAGGTCGACTTTCGCGAGACAGGACTGGAACGGACACGCAAATTTGACCGAAAACGAACCTTAAGGTGTTTCGAATGGATAGGGCGCTTGGGTCGAATTTTGCTTGGATAGCGTGGTCTGAAAATCGAAAAAGTTAGAGCATTAATATATACTAGGTTTTGCCTATTGCAGTGCTGCAATTGGTTTGTGTATTTAGAATATGTGTTGTAATGTGGATGAAGCAAGAAGTGTGTGTGTTGGAAATAATTTTTAGAATGAATATTTGGAAAAATATTTATACTCAACCTCCTACCCCTACTCCAACTCCTACTCCAACTCCTACTCCAACTCCTACTCCAACTCCTACTCCAACTCCTACTCCAACTCCTACTCCAACTCCGACTCCAACTCCTACTCCAACTCCTACTCCAACTCCTACTCCAACTCCTACTCCAACTCCTACTCCAACTCCTACTCAAACTCCTACTCAAACTCCTACTCCAACTCCTACTCCAACTCCTACTCCAACTCCTACTCCAACTCCTACTCCAACTCCTACTCCAACTCCTACTCCAACTCCTACTCCAACTCCTACTCCAACTCCTACTCCAACTCCTACTCCAACTCCTAACCCAACTCCTACTCCAACTCCTACTCCAACTCCTACTCCAACTCCAACTCCTACTCCAACTCCTACTCCAACTCTAACTCCTACTCCAACTCCTACTCCAACTCCTACTCCAACTCCTACTCCAACTCCTACTCCAACTCCTACTCCAACTCCTACTCCAACTCCTACTCCAACTCCTACTCCAACTCTTACTCCAACTCCTACCCTACATCTACCCAACTCCTACCCTACATCTACCCAACTCCTACCCTACATCTACCCAACTCCCACCCTACGACTACCACTATTAAGTATTTAAAGAAAATGAAAAGAAAAAAACTTTCAATGTTAGCTTTATCTCGACAAATTGGGCCTAGGAATTTGTTTCCAAATTTTTAATTGCCCAAATCTCGTTGCGTCGGTGGAGACGCTCAGTTTGATACCCATATCGGCTAAACCTACCCCTACCCCTACCCCTACCCCTGCTCTTACCCCTTTTCCTTCCCCGACCCCTACCCCACCCCTAGTGATTTTATTTTAATAAATGTGTTTTGCGTAATATTTTCCCTTAAAAATATGAGCCACATCTTGCAAAATGGGGCTTCTGAGCTAATTGCTAAGTTCAAGGGGAAAGTAAAAAAACAGCGCTATATAAATTTAAAAAAAAATCATCCAAAAATTGTCGTTTTCTATCAATAAATTAATTTTTATCGATTTTTTTCGTTCACCGAATTATTTGTTCCTTGTATATTTTAAATTGGTATTACAATATTAGTCAGGTAAGTATTAATAATGGCGCCGTGTAAAATCGCCTACGCATTAAAAAAAAATCGTAATTTTATTTCAAGATATTCGTTCATTTTAAATATTATTAAACCATCAAAGTAATTTTTTCATACTATTCCTATAGGTTCCTCCTAAAACTTGGGTACCTACTCGAAAATTAAATTCGAATGCTTCCATACATTAGATTCTCGGGTAGGTACTTGTAATATTGCACTTGCTACAAACTGAAGGAATTTTCTCGAACAAAATTATCCCATAGAAAAGTGAAATAGGCGCGAAAGAATAAAATGACGATTTTTATCAGCTTTCATAACTGTCAAAAGTTTGAACGATTATCGTGGAAGTTTTTCCATGTGTTGTTGTATATGTCGCGATTTTCAAAACTTCCTACGTGGTTTTTAAAAGCGATTATCTATTTAGTTAACCTCTCCGATTCGTCTAAGTAAAGAATATTGTAATTTCGTGGGAGACGGCAAAAGTAGAAGATAATTTTCCGCCGAGAGATCCGATTTTGGCTTTTGTACGTAGTTTTGAAATATATACTCGGCGAGTCTATTATTTTTCTTTCACTGGCAACACGTACCGTAAAAGATCGCTGGAAACTCGAATGAAACTCGAGCAGCGCCACACGGCGGGTAGGAAGATTGCGGTTGAAAATAGAACCGACTCGATTGGATTTGAATTTTTGCTTACTGATTTAAGGTTAGTTCTAGTTCTCGCCAATAGATGGAACCCGTAATCGTTCAATATCTTCGATACAAAATTTTCAGTAGTTTCCAGAGATTTTTTTAAGAATGCGAGTTTTGATCCGCGGCTAACTTCGGTTTGCTGAATTTGTTGCACGCCAAAATGAGCCTTGCGGTGTTTTAAACTCGTCGGGCGGTTAGGTCCACTTTCGCGAGACAGGCCGACGACACGGACCTTATCCGATTCTGAGCCTTATTTTCTTTGAAATTCGATATGCGGAAGGATGATTTTCGCCTGGCTGCGAAAGTCCGCTGCCCTTAAGCTAAAATGAACCTTGAGGTGTTTTAAATGGATAGGGCGCCAAGGTCGCTTTCGGCCGGCCAGGTTTGGTCTGAAAATCGAAAAAGTTAGAACAATACTATATATACTAGGTTTTGCCCATTGCAGTGCTGCAATTGGTTTGTGTATTTAGAATATGTGTTGTAATGTGGATGAAGCAAGAAGTGTGTGTGTTGGAAATAATTTTAAAAACGAATATTTGGAAAAATATTTATATACTCAACCTCCTACCCCTACTCCAACTCCTACTCCAACTCCTACTCCAACTCCTACTCAAAAGCTCCACTCCCTACTCCAGCTCCTACTCCAACTCTACTCCAACTCCTAACCAGCTCCTACTCCAACTCTACTCCAACTCCTACTCCAACTCCTACTCAACTCCTATAACTCCCTACTCCAACTCCTCAACTCCTACTCAACTCTACTCCAACTCCTACTACAACTCTACTCCAACTCCTACTCAACCTACTCCAACTCCCTACTCAACTCCAACTCCTACTCCAGCTCCTGCTCCAACTCCTACTCCAGCTCTACTCAACTCCTACTCCAACTCCTACTCAACTCCAACTCCTCAACTCCTACCCCAACTCCAACTCCTGCTCCAGCTCCCTACTCCAACTCCTACTCAACTCCTTCTCCAACTACTACTCAACCCTGCTCAACTCTAACCCAACTCCCACCCTACGACTACCACTATTAAGTATTTAAAGAAAATGAAAAGAAAAAAACTTTCAATGTTAGCTTTATCTCGACAAATGGGGCCTAGGAATTTGTTGCCAAATTTTTAATTTTCCAAATCTCGTTGCGTAGGTGGAGACGCTCAGTTTGATACCCATATCGGATAAACCTACCCCTACCCCTACCCCTACCCCTGCTCTTACCCCTATTCCTTCCCCGACCCTTACCCCACCCCTAGTGATTTTATTTTAATAAATGTGTTTTGCGTAATATTTTCCCTTTAAAATATGAGCCACATCTTGCAAAATGGGGCTTTGGAGCTAACTGCTAAGTTCAAGGGGAAAGTAAAAAAACAGCGCTATATAAATTTTAAAAAAAATCATCCAAAAAATTGTCGTTTTCTATCAATAAATTAATTTTTATCGATTTTTTTCGTTCACCGAATTATTTGTTCCTTGTATATTTTAAATTGGTATTACAATATTAGTCAGGTAAGTATTAATAATGGCGCCGTGTAAAATCGCCTACGCATTAAAAAAAACTCGTAATTTTATTTCAAGATATTCGTTCATTTTAAATATTATTAAACCTTCAAAGTAATTTTTTCATACTATTCCTATAGGTGCCTCCTAAAACTTGGGTACCTACTCGAAAATTAAATTCGAATGCTTCCATACATTAGATTCTCGGGTAGGTACTTGTAATATTGCACTTGTCTACAAACTGAAGGAATTTTCTCGAACAAAATTATCCCATAGAAAAGTGAAATAGGCGCGAAAGAATAAAATGACGATTTTTATCAGCTTTCATAACTGTCAAAAGTTTGAACGATTATCG